>LOND01029216.1:0-45657 GCA_014220965.1 Paragonimus kellicotti
CCTCGTGGCTAGCTCTTCCCCGGTAGAGCATATCATCCACCTGCTGATGTTGTTTCAGCGCCCAGTGTCCCACGGCCTCACTATCAACAGAGCTAAGTCCGAAGTTGGTCAAGCCTCGTTGAAGGTTTTAGGCCACAGAACTCGGTAGAAAGGACTAAACCGCTCGATTCTAAGGCCGAGATTATTCGATCGTGTCTGCTTCCTGACAAGATTCACAAGCCCCGTCGCTTCAATGGACTTGTAGGTTACTGTCGTCAACTTATCCTCAACTGCGCCAAGCCTATGCAGCCCCCGACTGATTTAATTCGGAGCAACACACATAACTTGCAAATAACCACTAAGGCTTTCGCTACCGTAGAGACAGCACTCGCCGCCACAATCATGCTGTAACATCATCAGCCGTATGTACTGATCAGCATAGCCGTGGATGCATTGGACACAGCCGTAGGTGCAGCGTTGTAGCAGGTAATCCTGGATGCATGGCAACTGACTGCATTCTTCTCTCGATGTCCCTGCGACAATGAAGCACGAGGCAGCACTTTCGATCTTCATCTTTTAGCTTCGGATATGGCCGTGCGTTATTCTCGCCACGCACTTGAGGGCAGCGATTTCACCATTTTCACGAACCGCAAACCCCTTGTGTGCGATTTGCGGAATCCTTCCGATAGACATTCACTTCCAGAAACCCGACAGCTGGACTACATAGCCCAGTTTTCTACAGATATCTCACACGTCTCCGGAGCTGAAAACGCTGCCTCGGACAATTTATCACGAGTGCGCGGCATTTCCGCAATCACCGACCCAGTTTCGCGTCACAAACGTAGCTGCAATGCAACAGTTCGATTAAGCGTTCATGGATGATCTGAAACGCACCAACCTGCGTATCACCACAGTATCGTTGACATCTTCAGCTGACAACATCGCGTGTGACAACGCACTGGGATACCCTCAAGCCAACCGTGCTTCACTCGTTTTGAGGAGCAGTCTTCGAAGCGCCGCACAACCTTTCACGCCCAGGAATACGCGCATCGTCAAGACAGATTGTGGATTGATTCACCTGGCTAAACATGAATCGGGACGTGCAACACTGGCCACGATGTTACTTCGCATACCAACGTTCGAAGGTCAACCCACACACGAGCAGCCGGTCAAAAGAATTTTTAACTGCAGACGATCGCTCTGAATACGTTCATCTGAACCTCGTCGGGTCACTTACACCTTCTCGAAGCTGCACTCCCCTTCTCACGTGTATAGACCGGTTCGCTTGCTGGCTTGCGTCTATACCACTGTCAGACCCATCATCGACATCTGTTGCTGGCGCCTTTGTCGGGGACTGGATGGAACGTTTTCGTTGCATGATTGTGGCGGCGAGTGCTGTCTCTACGGTAGCGAAAGCCTTAGTGGTTATTTGCAAGTTATGTGTGTTGCTCCGAATTAAATCAGTCGGAGGCTGCATAAGGCTTGGCGCAGTTGAGAATAAATCGACGATAGTAATTCACAAGTCCATTGAAGCGGCGGAGCTTGGGAATTGTGTCAGGAAGCGGGCACGATCGAATAACCTCGATCTTAGAATCGAGCGGTTTAATCCCTTCTGCCGAGATGCTGTGGCCTAAAAAATTCAACGAGGTTTGACCAAGTTCGGACTTAGCTCCGTTGATAGTAAGACCGTATGACGCTAGACGTTGAAACAACGTCCGCAGGTGGATGATATGCTCTTCCGGAGAAGAGCTAGCCACAAGGATATCATCTATGTATGCATAAACGAAGTCTAATCCACGGGTGACTTCATTAATCAGGCGTTGGAACGTCTGTGCAGCGTTACGGAGACCGAAAGGCATGCGCAAAAATTCGAACAGACCAAATGGAGTGGTGATAGCTGTTTTGGGTATATCCTCCTGTGCTACCGGTATCTGGTAGTAGGCACGGACGAGGTCAATTTTGCTGAAAATTGTTTTCCCCGCGAGACTAGTAGTTAGATCGTGGACGTGTGGTACAGGGTACCTATCTGGAACAGTGGCATTGTTCAATCCACGGTAGTCTCCACAAGGGCGCCAATCGCCTTCCGTCTTCTTTGGCACCATGTGCAGAGGATATGCCCATGGGCTATCGAAAGAGTGAATTGTATCCTTATTCAGCACGCGCTGAAGTTCGGCGCGGGCGCTGCGCTACTTGTCTGGGGACTGCCTTCGTGAACGCTGGAAAACTTGTGGGCCTTTCGTTTTGTTTTGATGGACCGAGTCCGTGATGACGGTAGGCAGCTCGCTCGATGGACTTCTCGGTGTCTATCATCACTGCTAGTTTCAGCAGGCAGCGGACTGGGGACAAGGGGCAAGAAAACTGTCTTATGTGCATATATTCGTCAGAGGATCTAGAAGCTAATGTTGGCCCGCGTTGACAACTAATCCGAAATAATTTGGGACGTCCATGCCCAAGCTTACCTCTGGCACGCCCGCAATGATGAACACCCAACGGATGACACGCTGCAGGCTTATATGCAGTGTGAGGGAGTGGGAGCCAAAAGTACTTACTGGGGTTACGCTGGCAACCCGGAACTTGTAGGGTGGTCTTTCCATGCGGTACGACGCTGACTTGAGCACCAGTGTCTACTAGAAAACGCAACCTAGAATTTCTATCGGGTATAAAAAATAGGCGACCAGGAGTAGGACTGCCAGCAACAGTTGTCGCCATTACTTGCTGGCACTCGCGTTTCCCGAGGCAGTTGAGAAGATGCATTGTTGATTTCCTGTCCGTGCCCTGGTGCCACATATGTGGAGATACCAGCAGTATCCCGTTTTTTAACGCGACCAAGAACGGCTGCTTCCCCTGAAACGGAGAGAGATCAGGAAGCTTCGAGAGGCAGCACTTCCAGACAAGTTCCCTTACATTTGGCGGTAAATCGGCGGGTATGCTTCCTGCATTTGTCTCTACCCAGTGCATCTTAATTAGGAGTTGCGGGATGACTAAATCGGCGGATCTTGCAGGCTAATCGATATAAATGGACAAACAATTGCCCATCCAATGTCGGGCAAATTCTGCATGCGGAGGTGGCGCATGAATTTGTCACTGATCTCGCAATCTTCCCCAACTGTTTCAACTAGCGAATAATTCGAGATGGGGCGAGATCCACTAGATGAGATTTGCTAAGAATCTGCCTCAGTCGCCTTTTTCAGACATGACGACACGCTCTAAGAATGCGCTCTTCAGTGTGCTATCAGGGCTGCAGTAAGATGGCTTAGTCATTAAATACCTGCAACGGGGCGCGAATGACACCGGCAGCACTGTAGCCAAGTATGTTAACCTGGTA
Source organism: Paragonimus kellicotti (assembly GCA_014220965.1). NCBI lineage: Eukaryota > Metazoa > Platyhelminthes > Trematoda > Plagiorchiida > Troglotrematidae > Paragonimus > Paragonimus kellicotti. The sequence goes on from LOND01029216.1 coordinate 3,305, forward strand.
GTCTGGCCTATGATATGTGCCTATTTGAATTGCAGCTCCAGCTGCATTAGCCTGTACTCTGGGTGGTGCCGAACGTAAACAGGGACACGGAAATTCACGGCGTTTTCCCCGCATCTACCTCGCCGAACTTCGATTGTGAGATTGGGATATCCGATTGCATCACAGAAATGTACACACAGAATTCTCAAAGCGTATAAATGATTCGAAAGCAGTGAAACTGGGACACGAAAGTTACTGCTGTGTAAATGTATATAGATATGCAGCTATGAAAAAGAAATTGAATCGGGCGTATAATGCAGGTCGCGATAGATTCCAGGAAGCAGTGAATGTAATTCGTAGAAAAGATTCACCAACATCGCAAGGCTAGTTCATTGATCCAATTGGTATGTGCGCCTAAAAATCTCCGGCCCCATACTAACACGAGTCAGAGGTCGTAGCGAAAGAAGGTGAGTCTGCAAGCAGACTGAACGCAATAAATCGAAGCGCGAAGGAGGTGGACGTGAGGGAACCTTTGGCACAACCGTACGGCAGCTCCAAAAGAGAATGATCGTCAGCGGGAACTGCAGTCTGTAGCGACTATAATAAATGATATTTCTGATAGTCCCACTCATCCGTACACTTTTGATGATTCTGTTTATTTTACCTACTTTTGTTTTAGTCAAGCCATCCCTTTTGTAATATCCGTCCCGGGGCTAAAATCACAACTCGCTCCGTGCCTCGCTAGCTTGACGTGCTTTCTCTGTACACTCTATTTTCCAGGGTCGATACTAATACACGAGGGTCAACGCGCTGAGTCTTTGTTTTCATTGTCGGTTGGTTTTCGATAGTGAATACAGACTGGGTATTATTCTGTTGGACTAGTTCCAACAAGTCGAACTTCGGAATTCAAACAAGCGTCAAGCTGGTTGGGCGGTGTTCTCAACAGCGGTGGCTAAAACGGTGCTATTCTACGGGATGTTGTCTATAATAGTGAAGGTGGGGCGGATTCATTATACAGCCACGAGTAAGGCTGCGTTGCTCGCGCTAACACACTAATTTAATGTCTTGTAATTAGTTTACACTCGAAATGTAATGTGGTACCAGTAAGACAGCTCTGACGTTGTAGGGGGTTTAGAATTTTCTGGACATCGAGGGTAATCTCGGCACAAATTATTTAGAGTGGATTCCCAGTAAGTCTCACTAGATATACGACAGAACATGCGGCAAAGAGGAATGCCTAGGTTATTTTTTTCCCCGTATACCACGAAACCTTTGGGCAATCTTTACCCCCACTGCTTCTCGTAACTTTGGATATCGTCGAGAAGTGAATATTTTCAAGAGAAGGTTGACTGACGACTTTTGAGCGTTGCTGCCACTGACAAAAACTCCGTTGAATTGGTCTTCCCCCAACGACGCTGGTGTTTTCAAAATTTTATAAATATTTTTGACAGAAGCAATGACGGGTTACGTTGTTGAGTGACCGCGTCAGACACTCGAACTTCCTCTAAATAAGCAACTCCATAATGAGTATCTCCCCATCAAGTCAAAATTTCGCTTCTAGTCCGATCATCAGTTTCACTGGGTTAGTATGCTGATGCGATGTAGCGGAAATAGGAAACGGGAGTTACCTACCTCGATGTGTAGAATCTGAAGGTCCTCAAAAATGGGAGTAACCATTTGTTTTACAGTACACGTAGAACGGAAATACATGCAAACACTGGTATACTTTTACACTGTTGTAGAGTTCAAAATTTAGTGTTGAATTCAATTTGAACGAAACAAAACCACAACTATGATTTCATTTGTGTCTCCTAGCATCATGGAACCGAAGGTTCTTCCGAGGTCGTAATCGTCGTTCTACTGAAGGAACTCCAACTGAACAACTTCCACAAGGCTAAGCCCAGAATACCTGCCTACAACAATGTGAAAACGCTTCATTTACCCAAAGGTGTTAGTCTGTTCTGTTGTGGATTGTGGTCGATCATTTCCATTACAACAGACACTTTCTTAGCTAACTGTTAACAAACTTTGTTTCCTAAATCCAGTTCAAACTTTTATCATAACTAAAAATATGTTAGTTTGTACTCAGGTGGACATTTCTGAATTGTTTTGTCTTCGAAACACCACGGCTTATAAAAATGTAATGAGCCACATTTCCCCAACGCCCTTTCGCAAGCTGAGCGATATATGCCTTAATAGAATTACTCACGGCCACCGAGAGTATAGGCAAACGAAAAACGTGAAGTACTGAGTCAGGAACGCTTCATGAAAATATTTGCGCATCTTTTTCTGCGATTCGCTCGACGGCCGTTTACGCGTTTCATTGTTAAAGCTTTAAACTTAACCTAAACAGAACTGTTCTGGGCAGCAGATTATACAGTCCTGCGAAAGGAAACAGAAACAAGCCTGAGCCTGAACGATCAGTAAGCCATGCACACGACTTACACAAACGGAAACTAAAACGGCGTCAACAACACAGCAGCACGCCCTGTTATGTGAATCAAATTCAATCCGTGCGCTTGCTGGATTCAACCGCATACTACACACGTATTTCTTGGCATGATATTGAGATATTTAAACATTGAATCCTACACAACCTTTCAAAGGTAAATTAACGTAACGTCCCATCTTTTGGACTGAATCTGTGAAACAAGTGAACTATCTTCTTTCCTGGTGCGTGCATCAAACGTTTGTAAACTGCAACCCTTTTCTCTCTGATACGCTTTCTTTTGCTGACAGATTTCATGTTTGCCACATTATGTATTCGGCGGTGCCACTCCATGGTCTGTTTAAACAGACACTTCGGACCAGCACTCTTCCGGAGGCATGGAAAGAGGCCATTGTCACACCTATATTTAAGGCAGGCGATCGTCACTCTCCTGCTAGTTATCGGCCGATCAGCCTTCACCACCACCCAACCAAAGTTAATGCAGCGTCTGTTAAAACGCGCCATCCTTAAACATTCCTTCTCAAGTAACCTTTTCTCCTCTACCCAGCATGGCTTTCTTCCCGACCGGTCATGCATAACCAATATGCTAATCTTCATGGATAGCCTGACAGACGCCGAAGACAATGGCCATATCTCGGATGCTATCTTCTTCGACTTTGCCAAAGCCTTTGACCGTGTCCCACACGGTCCTCTTGTACATAAACTAGAGGCTTATGGCATCCAAGGGAGGTTCTCCGCTGGATTGCATCCTTTCTTGGCAACAGGACTTTCAGAGTAAAAACCGGATCGGACCTTTCTTTCTCCTTCTCCGATCTCCGCTGGAGTTCCTCAAGGATCCGTACTCGGTCCGTTGTTGTTTCTGATATACATCAATGACCTTCCTGACCTTATTTCTAGCAACGCCCTCCTTTATGCTGATGACTTAAAAATCTGGAATGCTTGTGATCCCAGTGCATTACAGATTGACCTTGACCGTATTAAGTGCTGGTCAGATGACTGGAGTCTCCCTCTAAACGACAGCAAGTGTGCGCATATGTCGCTCGGAGGAGACTCCGGGAACCTATTCGTGATACATGGTGCACAAAGTGTAATAGATATCGCGAAAGTAGACCTCAAAAAAGACCTAGGGATTTGGCTGTCGACCGGTTTATCCTTTTCTTATCACCATCAGATGGCCGCCAAAAAGGGATTTAGGACTCTTGGGATGATAAAAAGAGCCTTTCCCCGCATAGACAGGCATGCCTTTCAGTCGCTCTACGGGGTCTACATACGACCACTGCTTGAGTATGCTAATCAAGTCGTATACACCGGCTTGAAAAAGGACATACTCACCATCGAACGTGTCCAGCGAGTAGCCACTAAAATGGTCACTGGCTTGCGGCATTTCTCCTACGAGTCTCGTCTTGGTCTTCATTTACTTTTGTATCGAAGACTCCGCGGTGATTTATTCCTCACGCACTTTTCTTGAGCACAGGACTCGTGCAGAAATTATTCACCCCGGTGGTTGGCAACCGCCAAAAGGGTCAGGAGGACAAGCTCTATAAGGCTTCGACCCAGAACTTCCTTAGGCAACAGTTCTACTCTTACAGGGTTATCAACCACTGGAACGACCTTCCATTAGAGGTTGTTAGCTGCTCTTCTAGGGACCGTTTCAAAGTGTTATTAGATTCTCATTTACTTAAAAAGTTGTTAGATTAGTATTTTGTTCTTTTCTATCAGATTAGTACTTCACTGTGTTCTCGGTATTCTCTGTAACCCCCAAGAGCGGTGCTACACCCTGTTTTCAATGACTGCCTTTCAGGTCAACAGAAAACCGCTGACATCGAAACGGACAAACTGACTGGATCCGGGTGAATTGGGCCCCAACCTCGAACCCGTGAACAAATCGCTGAAATCGCTGAAATCTTTTGCTTTGTACCGCCCGTAATTATCTGCATTGATCGCGCACATCCGAGCGTGTATCTCACAAATGTGTTGAGAATACACATTGATGCTATCATTAATTTGGGTCAGATCTGCTGTGAACGGTTACTGTGAGCCACCGTGTGCTACTGAGAAACTCGGTTCATTAATTTTGGCGATTTTGGCTTTCTCAGGTATTGCACTTTTTGATTGTTCCAAAGGGAAAACGGTCATTTTAGTCATTTCTGGTATACCATGTGTTCACACTAGTAGCTGCCCCCTTGTATCGAGTTAAGCTACGGAAAACGTATCCGCATGCATCGACTCTAGTGTCTGCTCCATTCAGTTGACAACACTGAGAACATACTTGTGGGGAATGATGGAAAGCTGTTATCAGAAGCATTTAGGGTGCATGTCAGTTATTATCTTCGGCCCCGTCGTAGGAGATTTTGAAGGGAGTGTTTTTCGGCACCGCGATAGTAACTGGCATTGTAAACACCAGATGGTGACAGGTTAAAAAGCATACTTCCGAGTGATTGGCGAGCAGCTTCGGCTATTCTGTTTCGGTAAAGTGCAATGTAAAAACGCTACGTGACCTCAATCAAGTTAAAAACAGTGCCGTATAGTGAACAAAACTAACTTGTGAAGGTTCTGATTGATAGAGAGGGGCGCATTAACCGCTCTTAGTCCGTAAAACCAGCATCAAAGTGGAAGCAGCCGTATGACAGTCATTTGTAACTATGTTAGAAATACCGCTTCGTCGGCCGTTATCCACGTGAAATTCCACGAAAGGGAGAAAAAGTATAATTTTCACACAGTAAAGGATACTGGAAACGGTGTCATACGTGTTTTATTGTCAAATATGTTAATATTCTGATTGGAATACAATGAAATTATCGTATGGTCATGTTACCCTTTCGATGATATCCCAAACATGCCTCGAAATTGAGCATTCTCAGGTAAGGGGATCACGTATTCCACCTAGAAAATTGCAATGAACGCATTTAAAATACTTGAAAAAGTGATGTAACACACATATTGGTTGGTTTTCGCGGAAATCGTGGAATTTTTCACCACTAACCAAAAATATTGGCATCTATTCGCTGTATTCCGTTTTTCTCATCGATACTATTCATCTACAGTTGACGAAATGTAGGGGTTCTGCACAAATGTTTGATTTTAATGTTTTGAAAAATTAATTGGAATTCGGGATTTGCGCCCAAGTGATTGCTTTCTCTCTGAGGCGACCTTCCAGCGCAGTACCTGCGGAAGCCATAGTTGCCTTCATTTTTTGTTCCACTACAAATTACATTTTCGTGAGTCGCCGTTGTGGTTGGGAAGTAAGAAGACGGATGACGGACTTCTGTTAGGCATATCCCTGTAACACGTGATACCTAAAAGACAGATGATACAGTACTGCTTCGGGTACGGATTAGTCTCCGCGAAAGTCTTTCAGTGCTTGATAAATTTACACGACGGCAACAGTATACTGCTGCACCAAGCCTTTTTGGCTGTACTAAACCATCGGATATGAGGTAACGTCCCTTTACAACCGGTATGTATGTCGTTTGGAATCTCAGTCTCCGCTGTTGTCTCCGTTACATCCTCCCCTACTTGAGAACTCAGCCGGTTTTAACCGATTGAAATTTAGGGCCATGGGCTTTATACGTCTATCAGTTCTTCGATTGTAACACAGCGTATCACCCAGCACCCGTTCGACAGCAAGAGGATCTTTCCATCCACACTGTTGTTTCACAGACAACCAGAAGATGGGACTTTTGTATGCAGGTAGACTTTCGCCCCGGTAAGCAAAAAAAGCTTTCTTGCTGCAGCAGCCTTTTTGCGCTTCCGATCCGCTTCCAGGTGATGGCGACCCAGGGCCTTGACTTCTGACAATGAGGTCCCTCATGGAGATGGCCTACTGTACGGCTAGCACATTTAGTTAAACGATGCAAGGGGTTAATCCTCTCACTAGGCTCGCGCAAACATTGATATTTGGTTGGAAGAAGGGTGATGTGCTCCTGTGGGCCATGGGGCAATGCGGAAGTGCTTCATCGCATTGTCCATCAGCTACAAACGATTCCATCTGAACCCTTAGCGTACGATTGTTGCGCTCAACATGTCCATTTGCTTCTCGGCTATGAGGTGTTTTCCGTACCTCATCTATTTTTCTGGACCTTTTCCTTGCTTCGCCTTTCCGGAATAACATTGCTGCGAGACCATGCCCATCCGCATCAGTATCCACTGTGAATTCGCCAGCTTGCTTGGTGAAATCGGGAAACGCTAGCACTGAGACCCGCCCAGTACTTTAAGCAACCAGCCAAAACCCCACTGGAGCGTCTCCTTACACAAAGACTTGCAATCTTCCTTTCGTGAAGCATTCACAGTTGTCACAGTCATCGAACAATTGCGGACGAATAGTCGGTAGTACGAAGCTACAACCGGTAATCCACTAAATTCGCTGATAGTCGGTGGGTCCGGCCACCACTCCGGAGTAGTCAGTCTGGATGACGCCCTTGGGTATCACTTGCTCCGAGAAGTAAAATTTCTCCTGCATCAACATATACCCGACCGGGTTTAGTTCGAGTGAATTGGAAGGCCCGGAAGATGTTCGTGGAGCGACGAAACGTAACCGCTGATATCATCCAGACAGGTCAAGTGTTTTTAGGTCACAGGATCGCGCAGGATAATGCACCAAACGCTGGAATGTTGCAAGAGCGTCCATTAAACCGAATGGTATTGCCTGGAATTTGTACAGCCTGGAAGATTAGGTCAAGATTGTTTTGTTCTTGTCGACCTCTTTGACTTCGACTTGCCAGTAGCTGGAAGCAGTGTTGAACGTACTAGACCAATGATGGCCACTTACTTCCTTTGGTGAATCGTCTGTGTGGAAGTGTAACGGGGTTTGCTTCATGACGCTATTTTGTAGCCGGTAGTAGACACAGAGGAGCAATTTCTCGGGGTGACCCATGTTAAACTTGAATGCCGAACGGTGTTTTGGAGCACCTGTACAATGCTGGTTGGTGGTGAGACGGTATCTGTTTCGGTGATGCCGGTATCGTCATAGAATTACCTGTGTCGATTCGATGTTACGTCACGCCTGCGAGCCCTGACATTATCGTAATCCACGCAAAAGCATCCGCGTATTCCATAAACAGATTGGTTAAACCGTCCCTAGTGGCAGGTTCTGTAGGCCAGGTCGTCCAATGAAAACTTGTGGTTGTTCCAATATTTTAGAAGTAAGGGTGTCGGTTTAGATGTTATAAAAACAACTTTCGTCTGTGATTCCGTCGCTTGTACTACAGATCTTTGTTTATACACCGTTGGCTTAATGCCGAATAGTTTCATACATGTCAAACGTATGCTATGGTTTAGCCGCCTCATTATGTATACTCCTAGAATCATGCTCCCTGATCGACCACCACCACTGGAGGATTGGGGTGCATTCCGGTGGTTTGCAAGTCAATGCACATTTACATCAGAACAGGGGGGTTCCCGTTGGCTACCGATGGCTTGTTGTTGGAACGACGCCAGTTGTGTCCTGCCAGACTAGTAGGTACAGCCGATTCTACCAAGCTGTGGGAACATTTTCTTATCAGTTAGACGTGAAACGCACCGTCCATTCAGGTCCAGGGGCAGCCTTGCCGCTGTGATGAGGCGATCGTCAGACAAACTAAACGGTTCATGTTTGCACCTTCGCAGTCAAACCCATTAGCACCCAGTTGACGAAATACACATGCTGACTCACCTGAAGCTTTATCGCTTTCCGACAGCGAGTTTGTGCAAGCTGACTGAGCCGATGCCAATAGTAACAGCCTCCATCTGTTCAAACTCGTTCGACTACCACCCCGAGCCCGTACGTCAAGTCTTTAATTCCTCCTTATTTGTTAGGTATAAAAATTCGTTTCATGTTCTCAGCCCAAGCTAGCCTGCACATTGTTTGCAACTGTCTCGATCTGACGCCCGACTTCAGTAATCTGTCCCAGCGCGGTGGTCGGGTTCCTCAGAGACTGCTCGCAAATCGTCCAGAAATTCACTCTTTTCACCAGTCACTTCAGAACTTGTGTTTCTCAACGGTTTTCGCCGGGAAACCCTGACTGGTTAGGCAGATTGGCTGCCCCACGGAAGTCTACATACCTTCGCCGTGTAGTTGGCGGCGTTCGTGGAACTACTCTCTGTATTAGAGGGATGAGGATTTGAGCGTCAAGGTGTTTTTGAAGCGATAATGCGGCCTTCCTTCCACTTTGGTTCTTACCACCTCATTTTCAAATATACTCGTCAACGCTTCTGATGGTAACAAGTTTGGCGGTACGTTTGGGTGGCGGGGGTGGAGTGTCCGAATGTGTTCACGTGCAGCTGAGCTTCGAAGTCGTACTTACGCTGAATTTTTCAGGTGCCGCAACCTTCTCAGCAGTATCCACCAAGATGGCTGCATATCGTACGATCGATGTCACGAGAACCGTGATATGATCCAATGTTCATTATAGAATCCTCACTTGGAGGATGTTTTGACACCATGGAGTTTTCGCGAAATGTAATAGGCAGGCAAGAAGAGGAACGACGGACTCCCAGTGGGGTTTTCCATGCAACATGTGGCATCTGAAAGGTAGATGATGGAGCGAAGATACACAGCCCGGTTGGCCTACCTAAAAAGAGTCCTCCAGTAAGTAGTGGATCCAAACACTTTGTAAAGCTTGGACACGAACACGAAGCAACAATGCAATGAAAAGTAAAGAGACTGACTCACAATAGTTCGTAAAGGTACGTTGGTTTAGGGTTCCACTACACCGAATGAGGTATCCAATGGGTACGATCTGCCGTGCCGCTCCCAAGGGATTTTGACGTCACAACGGCGATAATTTTGACAACAGATAAATACGGAGATGTGCTGAAATAGACGGTTGATTCCGTTAACCTTTAACTCTCCAAAATCTGTACACAAGCGACGCTGAACGCAGAGAGAACACAGGGCTCGCGACCTTGGAGATGAAATTTTTATTAGTGATTATTGATTCATTCGATTCACATGATTTAAACATCGAGTGTACATGTGAAGTTGAGAAAGGTGAAAATTGTGAACATGAAAATTATGAGGTACTTTACAAAACGCTACAAATTTTTGATCATTTGGCCCGACGTTGACAGTTATGATACAAACGTTCAAATCATGGCCATGTATAAGTGGAAAAGTTTCAATAATACAAGTAGAATTATCCGCATTTGACTAAAGTGATCTTTGTGATCGTGTAATCTCTACCACTGTTCCTTCATTTTCGAAGCTCATCATTATTGTTTATATAGGGTTGTTTACGTTCTCGCTACCCGGCATTGGCGCGTTGGGCAGTATGTTTCTATGACTTTAGGCGTGAAACTGTTGTAGGTGGTTGATTTTTACTTCCGCCATCAATCCACTGATCCACTGGATGCTTGCCGATGTCCATCTCAAGCCTAAGTGTTCACTAAAACAGGTTGTCCAATTACACGTCATTGTAACGGATAGTTTGATGCCAACAAATCGAGCGAGAAAGAAGATTGTTTAGGGCAGATGTTTCTGAGTATGTGTGGTGCAATTGAAGAGAGGCCCCATCAAATTACTGCGAAATTTGAAAAACGCGCTTGATGAAAACGAAAAATATATTTAATATCTATGACTTAGCAAGGACCATTACGTCAAGCAATTTCAGTTGAAATGCTCTCGTAGCCTCGGATGGTTTGTTTGTCGGGACACATATCCTCTCTTTCATTGTGAGCTGCGACCGCTCCGTGCGTTTGCGCGTCGATCCGTTCGTGGGACGTGGCCGCATCCCTGCGGCAAACCTCGCAAAAGAAAAAAAGCAAAATGGAAGAGGTGCGTAAACTGCATAGTGCGATATAGTTAGCGCTCGGTGTTCGCTTAAATGCGAAGAGTCCCGTTAGGTTTCCTGTCCATCTAATTTTTGCTAGGCTAGGAGGCTCTTGTTCCGTGCGAACCTGTGTTCAGTATTTTTTTGCGTTTCTGTTCTTTGCTGCTTTTGTGTCTGCTGCCTTATCACCGGAGTTTGACTTGGTTAACAGGTGGTCTGGTCCTAATAGGTTGTTCACCGGCGGGTTTGCAGGCGCAGGTTGGGCTTGCACTGTTCATTGAACCTTCATTTTGGTGAACTTGTGAATTGTCGGCGTCGTTAAGGCTGTGGGTGGGTGTTCCGGTGGATCGTTTTGCTCCACGAACGTGGCCGGTTCCCCTTCGTATGAGTTGAGTAGTGAATGTGTCCTTGCTTCATAATGTCCATCTACGTATCAATGTATGTGGACTTAAGGCGACATGGGCGCTAGTGTTCAGCTCCCGAAGAGACCGACCTCCTGCACCATGTTTTACAGGATGTACGCTGGATTGTCGGAGGTCACTGTCCTGCTGGATGCTATGATGCCGGTTGACGTTAACCGCCGTTTGAATTATTCCTCCTACTGGCCTTTTAACTGTACTATGTCTTGTGGCCCTCATTGTGGTCAGATACCTGGTTTTGGTGCTCTCTCTGGACTGATCTGTTGAGACCGGCGGTCCTGCGGATTTTTCTCATCACATTCCTGTGTTGGGAACTACTTAATATAGGATTGTTCCCGGTCAGTGTTTAGTCGTATTCAGTGGAAGTTCTGCCTCATCCCTAACTGCGGCGAATTCCCTAGTGGATGGTTCGATAGTGCAGTGCTGTTCCTGGGTTCTTGGGTTTTGTATATATTAAACTAGAAACATTCACATTATCCTGAGCTCAAATTCATAACTGCATCGCGGATTTGGCGTTACTAATCTATTTTGCAATACCATTTGGCCCATGAAACGGTTATCCGATGCGATTTGATGTTGAACGGTGGGTGACTGAACACTATTTTGCGGGTTACGCTTGGGTGAGAATGCGTGAAGTCTATGGCCGCGACTTCCTGTTTTTTTTTGCGCCAAGATACTTCGTTTGTATTCTCATTGTGGTCTGTAAAAGACAGGTAGACATCGTTTGGAGTGTCAAGTTGTTCATTGGCCTGGGATGGGTGGTGGTCGTTCACTGTCGAAGTAAGATTAGGGTGGGCACTGGTAAGCTAGGGACAGCATTTTTTTTTGCGGCCGTGAATTCTGCTCTACAGCTGGGACGGTAGGTCAATTGGCCGTCGATACTGCTTAGTGGTGTGATTGGTATTGCTCGGTGGGGTTGTTCGGGAATCATAGATTGTTGAGGCGGTGTGGGGGGGGTTTCAGGGGGACTTGTGGGCATCCTGTTCAGTTATTCCGTCTGCCATGCGTCGGTGCCTTGTTCGTTGTTTAGGTTTGGGCGTGGAGGTTCCGCACCTTAAAACCCGTACCCCCGGTATGTTGGGTCTTGTCTGGTGTTTTTTCTCTCATGATCATGACAATTAAGCCTCGGTCACTGATGCTATAGAGATCACCAACCACACTGTATAGTGGAACGCAACTCTGCTTGACATGTTTGTGTTGCTTTTTTTGAGTGGTTTTTCCCCCGCGTCTGCTTAATCGTCCTATACTTCCGCTAGCTCAAGATAGCTCCGTGTTAACCGCTGTTGGATTCAATCGCTAGCCCTCTCGGACATTTTTGAAATCCTAGCAACCTGATGCTCAAGCCTTGATTCACTTGAAAGTTGGACAGCACTAGGTGGCTGGATTGTCGTTGCCGCTACTCATTTTTCCCATCCATCTGTTGAATCAAGAGTAATCCGGGAGTCAGACTCTGGGTCGACAAGCTGTGATTTTTTAGACTGTTTGCATCAGACACAACATCGTAGTACTCTCTCTGTAAGTATACCATATTTTCACGGAGCTGTTGGTTATCGGCCGTGAACCAGCACATCTAGTTACTGTCGCTAGTTTTCTATGAATGCGTATTAGTCGGTCAGATCTTATGTGATAGTGCTTCGCTCCGCAACCTGAGGTCAGTTTATCTATCCACCCTATGTTCTTTGGGTTCCACAGTCATCCGCACGTTTTTGTTGTTTCGACTGACGCCCGTGGACTGTTTTGAATGCTAGCATTATTGGACCTCGTAATTTAACTTGCAGGTTTCAACCCGAACTGCTGTGGTTATCCATACTTTGTTTTCAGAATTAGTCGTAACCACTCCGTACGTTGATGGATTGATTATATGGCCGATGGTTTCATAAGACGCACATACATAGCTTCGGGTATCCGTGTCTGGGTTGACTTGTGACTAGCTCATACTAGAGGATAGCTGCCGCAAACAGCTCGCGTTTACAACCAGCGCACCCTGTAGATGGTGTAATTCGGGAGGGATGTGTGCATGGGTTTATGCACAGCAGTCTAGTTAAGTTGATGTGGAAGAAAACGTCGAGTCGAACTTATAATGCTTAGGAAGTAAGATTTCTGATTTTTTTAAATACTGTTGAATAGCTGGATATTTTGTTTTCTCATACACATTGCATGTCGTGCACAATTTATCACATCCTTTGCATTCCCATAGACTTTCCAGTCGGCCCCTTTCGAAAAGAAGCACTAGACTCGAGTTTCGCTCTCATTAGAGCTCGTCAGTAGTGCATATCCTTGCCACGGCCGGGACTAGAACTCCGGCCACGCTTTCATGAGGCAACCGTGTTGACCACTGCGCCATTGACCTCACATTAAACACGAGTTTGAAGTTTCAGTCTTAGGCATGAGTTAAAAGCAGTCAATGTATACACACAAGGTGCACGCGGTTGGAGGAAACATCTGGAGGACAACGAATATAAGGACTGCAGAATTGATGCCATCACAAAAACAGGCTACAAATCGCAACTGGGTTGTCCGGCAATGTTATGTGTTCTCAGCGCACTCGATTCCCTTCCGTGGAGGGTTCTCTGAGTCTACGTTCAGTGTTGATGCGTTCGCCACCACTTCGCCTGGTTGCTTTGCTGGTTCTTCCAGCTGACGACAACCACACCGAATAATGCACGATGAGTCAGACGCTCCGTCATCATGCAGAGTACATGACTCGACTGGAGAAAACCGAACACTTTCATTACCTCGGTTATCGGTTGCGAACTTGCATATTTCCCAAACATGCTCCGACCAGCTGTCGGGTTGCCCACGTAGTTGGCTCACTTGATCTATTCTAATTGGTGGAGACTGAGGTAGTCAGACACGGAGAATCAATGTTCGTTCTCTGTAGGACTAGGCCAGGTCATTGGTCCACAGAGCGAGACTGAGCGCAGAGACGCTATCCGAGATGGCGGTGTGTCGCAGTCAATGGCGTACCTGCATCCATACCATTTCTAGTTCTTCCGCTTAGACTTCTATTAATTTTCAACCTTCTTAGTAACGTTTTCTTCTAGGATATTCCACGTCACTGTTGAGGTGAGCGGCAGCCCGAGCCACAGTACCTTTTGGTCAGGCTCATGGCTGATGATGATGATGATGATGATGATGATGATGATGATGATGATGATGATGAACAATCGGACGTCTTTACGCAGTTGATAGAGATCAGCAAATGCACTGCATGCTTTCGCCGTTTTCGCGGGCACCTCGTCAGGAATCATACAAGCCAATGAGATGACACTACCCAGACAGATGAAGCGATCGACAGTCTCGAGCGGCCACTCGGCAACTGTGAAGGTGGGATCAGTACCGCTCCTGTCTCTTATACAACGTTTGGGAAGTGCACTTTATACCCTACTAATCAGCTACAATTCGTCGGCTCAGCATGGTCTGCATGTTCTTTGCGATGTCCTCCACATACTCAACATCAACCGGGTTACTACTTGATATAAGCTTTACTTCGAGCTCCTCGTGTCCTCCGAGCACCCTTTCCAGAAGTAGAAAACGCCTGAGATAACTGTCCATAGGTGGGCAGTCCGGGCGTGCACACGACAGATTGTTATAATTCCGTGGTGCATGTGGGACGGTGGCGTAAAAAGTAGTCTTCGGGTCCAACAATGCACCAAGTGTCAAGTATGGTGTGCCCAATCCTCGCCATGTCGTTTTCCGTAGCCAGAGTAGGTTAGTGATGATATGTTTGTTGCGGTTAAACCACACAAGTCATTTCAAACCACTGATTTAGTGGGGCGTGACTTCATGATGTAAGTACAACGTCGCTGCTAAATTTCGTCTGGGTTTGACAATAACATTTTCTATTTCGGGTTTGATGTGCATTGTGGCATAGTTGGTAAGATCCAGTGGGTCATATTATTTTTCCAGGTTAACGACGTTTGTCTCCCAACTGTTTTTACAGTATGTTTATTGCTTCCTTCCTGGAGTGTTTAACTGTCACTCAGAGGCTGCTGGTAGTTGGATGGGACCTCAAGTCGGTCAGGCGTTGACGTTGCCTTTCTGTGAAATTATTGACCATCGCGGTGTGCAAGATTAGGTGTTTCTCTCGATCTGGGAGTCTGTTGGGAATATTTTCCGACACGGTGGTCTGTCGTAGTCAATGCCGAACATGTATCTGCAAATTTGTTGGTTCATCTTCATGAATCTGCGTTGTCTTTTCTTCCCGTTCTTACATTTGTCCCTATTTATCACTCTGCTACTCTGGAACATTGCCAGGACCAACGGCGGTCTTAGCCATGGTACCGATGGATACGGTTTAAAGGTAAAATGATCCTGTTAACGATGCTCACAGTAATGAAATAGAGAAAAACTGATTCCGAAAATAACAGCGTAAAAAATGGCGGGGCTTACTTTAGGGGAAACTTGCTACAACTGATTGAATTATCGCCAAGGTATCATTTTCATCATCATTAATAGTAAAGCGCCTACGCCTTACAAACACAACTAATTTGGAAGCTAGCCAGTTTTCTTGTACATTTTTTTTTGTTTCGTTTCACTAAGTATCCTTCTTTTTCACGTGCCTCGTCCAAAAAACTCTCTCGTTCGCATCACTGAGTTCGCCTAGTTGATATCTCTGCTAAACAATCCAGTCGGAAGCCAAACAGTTAACGAGGCCCCAGAACAGTTATCCGAACACGAATTTCAGTTCTCAACTTACTAGTGGCCGTTTTTATTTTCTCAAGTCATCGTTTACACATCTCTCAACTTACTCCAGTGAGTTAGGAGTTCGAAAAGCTTAACAACTCGGAAACCATGGATTGACTTTGTTAATGTATGGTCTAACCAGACTACAACGGAATTACAATGAAGTGCATCCTCTGGGTTTAATTGGATAAGCATTTTTGATCCTTATACTTAAAGACCTCCTTTCAACCTTTTCATTATTCAGCTGTTGATGCATTGATGCCTGCGACTGAATGTGTACATCAATAACAAAGTTAGCAATGTGCCCGACATCATCATCATCATCATCATAGACAGCAATACATCAGTGGTTCACACTGATGCTTAACTGCCACACAACCACGAAGGAAAAAAAAACCCTATATAGGAAGAAGAAGAAAAAGAGGAGGGGAGGGGAAGTGGACCTAACTACTAAAAATACGTCTATATTCAAACACAACATCAAGGCGCCTACACCTTGCAAACAAACAACCGAGCTGTAAGTGAAAGTAAGGCGTCATCAGCAAGACAGCTTCCTTACGGCTTTCACTGCCCCGCGTCATTAAGTGCACTCACTTCACAGACAACTCGGACAAACAACGACAACATTCACGCCACTGAGCTCGATTAGCCGCCATCTCACCTAACGTCTCAAGCCACCGACTCTGAGTCGCGAGGGCCCCAGCCCGGGAGACGAACCCGATCTACAGTGACCAACCCCTTCGTGAACGATTTCATTTGTCTACGCCAGGTCATCTGTCCACCTCGCACCTTGCGCCAGTCGGCCGCAGCGTCGGCAAACAGTGCTCGGTGTGGCAAACGACTAGCTGGCATCCTTAGTACATGACCTAACCATCTAAGTCTGTGCAAATGTAGCGACTGAACAAAAGAACTCGTTTGACAATCAGTGCCAAACACCCGCTTCCTAACCTCCTCGTTGCTTACTCGCTGGTGCCACCCGATACGAGCGATTGAACGCAGACATCGGTGGTCAAATACCTGAGACGGTTCACGTCCTCTACCCTGAGCGGCCAGGTTTCGCTGCCGTAAAGTAATACAGCCCTCACTGTTGTCTGATATACGCGACCCTTAAGCTTCAGAGAAATACCTCTCTGTCGCCATAGGTGTCTCAGATTAGCGAACACCGCCCTAGCCTTGGAAATACGCGCTTCTATTTCATTCCCTACACCTCCGCCGCCGTCGCTGCAGCTTCCCAGGTATACAAACCGGTCAACAACCTCCATGACTTCATTATCTAACATTAAATCTACGTAATCACAGCAATCTTGCAGAAGCACTGCATTTTGAGGCTGCAAAGCGCATTCCGAAGTACTTAGCAGAACGCGAAATAGCGTTTAGCGTTGTTTGTGCCGCTTGAAAGTTGTCAAACAACACCTTGTCGTCAGCATAATCAAGATCAGTCAGTCTTTCACCAGGTAGGAGGTCCACGCCGGCATCATTTGAGTGCCGCAGACAGTCCTCCATTATTTCGTCTATGACGAAATTGAACAAAAATGGCGAAAGGGGACAGCCTTGACGTACGCCGCTCCTGGTGCTGAAACTGTCAGACAGTTCACCGTAAACCCTAACCTGAGCTGAAGTATGGGAATAAAGCGCCGACAGTATGTTCACATACTTAGTCGGTACACCCCTACGTTTAAGCGACTCTAAAAGTGTAGATCGGTCCACCGAATCAAACGCACCTTTATAGTCGAGGAATACGGCGATTGTTGGCCGGCGGTACACATGACGCTGCTCCAGAATTTGACGAAGAGTAAAAATGTGATCTATACAACCCCGCCCAGGGCGAAACCCTGCCTGTTCTTCCCTAATGTTTACCTCCCGAACTGCAGTGAGTCGACGAAGTATAATGATGCCAGAACCCTTGAAATGACTGGGGTCAAACTAATCCCTCTATGGTTTTCGCAAGAGCCCCGGGCTCCTTTCTTAAATATGGGAACTATTATCGAGTGACCCCAGCACGGAGGGATGGTCTCCGTCGTCCACACAAGTTGAAACAACTGAGTCAATGCCTCTACTAACGCCTCACCTTCTTTGAAAAGTGCCGGCACGAGATCATCTGGACCAGCAGCCCTATTACGATTGAGAGCCGAAAGGCAATTGCGAACCTCAGTCTCAGTGGGTGGTTCCAAATCTACCGACCAGGGTGCTACATCACAAGTTTGTGGCGGCAACACAATAGAAGCAGGAGGCCAGCTAAATTGACCCTCAAAGTGTTCCGCCCAACGCTCTAACCTTCTGGACTTATTATAGATTAGTGTGCCATCTGCCTCGCTGATAGCTTCACTGACAGACGGTCGCCTGGGACCAGTGGCACGGATCAGCTTAAAGAGTTTGCCGATGTTCCCTGAGGCAAAAGCGGTTCTCCATTTCCTTAACTTTTTCCACTAACCAAGCCTCACGATCAGCCTTTAGACTACGTTTCAGTTTCCTACGGATATCTCTTCTAGACTTGTTATGTGAACTACCAGGAGGAACCTTCCGTCTGGCTTCTAACAACTCCAGGGATTTCTCTGAAATCCAATGTTTGTTTAGCCCATGTACCCCTGTGCCGCATGCTACAGTACCTGCTTTCTGAATGGCCTGTGAGATTTGAGTCCAGCAGCTATTAGGATCTTCGGAGTGAGTACCACTAAGGCAGCTTTCTAAGCTGGTTTGGTAATTATGCCTTACCGATGGTAAAGCCAGTTTCTCAACAGCTAATCGTTGCTGTCGGTGGGGTCGTTGCCCAGAAAAAGTAAGAACAAAACGCAACGTACCAACGCATGATCTGAATCCAAGTACGTGCTCCAATAAGAACGACAGTCTTGAATGGAACCCGTCACATCTCGCACTCGTTACGTAATAACCTTTGAAATAAATTCTAGGCCTCTTTTAACGGTGTCAGTAGTTTTGATCTTAAAGTTGAATCTCCCCAATAACTTTCTTTCCGAATCTAATTCGCATACATATCTGCTCCCACAACCCCACGCAGTCGCTTAGAATACGCGCGTCTTTCTTTCTCTGCCTCTTATCTTAGGTTTCATTTGCACTTCGTACTGAAGAGAATGTCGGTTTTATCAAATTGTTTTCGTTGTTGACCAGATTCTGTACATATTACCTATTGTCTGTTTGAGTGTTGCCTGTTGTTCCTCAAAATGTTTCCAAATCTTTCGACCTTTAATATTTCTTGTAATTTCGATTAAGTTGTGTGCATGACCCCTGCGGTTTATGGTATCCACTCCCAAATTGATAATAACACTTTCTTCTCTTTTCCTTCAGCTATCTTACGATCGTCATTTGTCGAATATGGAATTCGAGGAGGGGGAAGTAGACGATGCTAGCGAGTCAGAGAATGAACTGTCTCCTATGGTGAGAAAGGAAGAAGTTTCCAAGTAGGGCAATTTGTTTTACGTTAGTTATGGACTAAAGACACACCCATTCTAGACACCATTCTAAACGCAAACGGGAAAAGCCCTCCAATTCTAGACCGCGTCATCGGAAACCTGTGCCTCCTGCTAATGCAAACGGTCGCACGGCGCCCGACGAGTGTATTAGAGTTGATGAATCTAGCCAAAAGCGAAGACATGATCGGATGTCACTGCGAGATTACCTATCGGAAGATGAAGAAATAGACTTCCGGGTGGTTGAACGAGAACGATCGGTGAGTTCCGTGTACATAATAGTTTGCTTATTTTCTCTATTTTTCCAGGATAAACACCGTGGTGTAGATAATAGGCACAAGAAGAGAAAACGGAGGGCCGAAGTATTTTCGAAGTCAAGTGTGCAGACACAGTGTCGATATTTCATGGAAGGTCGTTGCTCAAAGGTCTGTGAGGCTATTATGGAATAACCGTTTATTCAATAGGGGGATAGTTGTCCATTCAGACATGACTTTGAGCCACCGAGAAAACAGGAGCTCTGTAAATTTTACGCCACTGGCGTGTGTTCCAAGGGGTCCGCGTGTCTGTATTTACACGGAGAGTTTCCATGCAAATTTTTCCATTTATCGGGGAAGTGCAATAATGGCGAATCGTGTAAATTCTCCCACTCGCCGTTGAATCCCGATACACGTCTACTGTTGGAACGCGTAGGCGCATCTAAGGTTTGCTAACATATTTTGATTTCTGTAACCCGGTGATTTATTTGTCCTAGGAATCACTTGCTCTTAATGACCGAGCCTATGAACCCTCTCGACCGTCGCGCATTGGGAACATGTATTCAAACTTCGGCGAACATGGGGATGTAGACTATCGCTTTGGTCAAAGAGTACATTTCAAGTGGGTGTTTTTTTATCATTCGTTCCCATTTGTGATTGACTGATCAATGATGCACGTTTTCTGCGTAAACGATAGTTTTCTCAAAAATGAGTAAATCCAAACTAATAAGAAAATACTGTCACAGTGTGGCAGTTAAGCATCGGTGAGAAACACTGATGTATTGCTATCTATGATGATGATGATGATGAGGGTGAAAATGCTGAATTGAGAATGCTAGTCGAAAAACGTTCAAACATACTGCAAGACTTCCAGACAGCTACTGCACTCAGGGGTAAGAAAGAACAGACGCTTTGAGGAAGTTTGACTTTCAGCAACAAAATATATAGGCTGCACTATCCCAGAAAGGTAAGGAGGGTTAGTTATGATTGCACTCTCTGTATCGACCGTTTACTGTTATTATTAACATTTATCCAGCGTTTATCGTTCTGATTGTTGAAGCAACTTCATCTGCAGATACTGTTGTATGCTGGCCACTTTGAGAGGAAACATTGGGCTATTCAAGCGCACGCTCGCCGCTGAGTGATGCTTGTTGTAAGGTTGCTGACGAATACTTCTTTCTCATCCGGTTCCTATTCGATGACCGCCTTTTACCTGTCCTTTTGCTGACGGCCACCAACACAGTCGACTACGTAAAAAGGGAAGTAAATCATTTCAGCCCATAGCCTAGAGGCTAAGTCAACGTGGAGGAATCTGTTGCCGCTGGGACTTACTTGGACGGTTTTATCCCGTTTCGACGGCTTACTCGAGTATGGTGTGGGTATCTTTTGCGCCCTTTGAACATATGATCTCCAATGATCGGCGGTTTTCGGCTAGAGAACAGTCATTTCCCGAATCCCAGTTTTGTCGGTTTACATGCTGTTGGATATATCGGTTTCCATGATCTTTTGGACGTACTCTAACGAATGACGTTCTTTTTATTTCTTAATATCGGATATCGCCTCTTACTTTCGGTCATCGCGCATTTTCTCCAGCTTGATCTGCAGTGGGCTCACAATAGGATCCGTAGGAAATTTACAAATTATAGAAAGCTGAAAATGTTCATGTACCCCTGAGTTTGTGTTGGACTGTTTAGAACGACAAAGTAGGGCTTGTTTCAGTTTCAGACACTCAGCAATAGAAAGACCACGAAAAAGGAACCAGATGATAATACGGTGTATCCATTTAACAGCATAGTTGGCACTCGTCAATCCAGATGTGCTAGCTGATAACGAATTACCCTTCTACTTGAATCAACAAATTTCAATTTGTCGGCTTAACAACGACCTTTTGTCGTGTGTCGTTTGGAGTCCTGCGAATGCCGCGCTTGTCGCTAATGTCGACTTTCATGTGAGTCAAGTGATAGGATACTGTCTTTGTGGCCTGTTAAACCTGATTTACGATCGTAAGCGACAATGATCGGCGGTCGCTGTGAAGAGCTGGATTCTAATCATGTAGTCTCTGTAGGGATTGGGGTTAGAATAAAACGATTCAGTAGACAGTCCGCGGGACCGGGTTAAACCGAGAGGTGATAGTTTGTAAGAGACTACTAGAGGTAGGTTTCAGTGTATTCCAAATGCGCTTCCCTCTGCATCTTCGGGCTGGTATGGGTAACTGATGTCTCGATGTAAACAGTTACCAACGGAGTAGCCGCTATAAATCACGCTTGTCTCCTGGGCTGGATGTCGCATCACCCACATAGGCTGCGACTATAGGCGTTGGAGGAGACGGTGGTTAATTTGATTCAATAGCACATATGCTGGTGCTTTACTGGGTTGTCCGTGAATTAACAACAAGTATTAAGGCGTTTTCGCGACAGCCTTTAGAAAGCGGATACTGTTTTACTCATTTATTTGTTTGCGTTATGTGTACATTGATGTCTTTTTGTCCCGTCTCCCCCTCTTTTATCTGTAAGTCATGGCTGTTCCTTGTCGTGTAGCGAAAAATCGTTCAATAAAATGCGATCTTTAATTGCCCAGTTCATACCTTCTCTCGTCGCTCGTGCGCCTGTGGTTATGAACCGGAATTCCAATCCACAACACAGCGGGGTAGGTTCTGTTCGTTTAGCTGACCCCTTCTGTCGTGGATTGTCGGCTACCATTCCACACCCATTGGGTCAATTTCGTCCAGTGGCAATCTGTTCGAGCCCTCTAGTTGTCCGTAATCCACCGGCCATGAGCTTTGATCGTATCCCACAGTCGCGTTGAGATATTCCATCGAATGTCAAAATAATCGCGTTTCCGACTTGGTCACTCGTCATCATGTAACGGTTGAACTTCGTTCCCTTGATGAACATCAACCTGATCAGAAGGTATTGTGGTTCAAGCCTGCCGCTAACTGCAATAGTCATGTCGAATGCCTTAAAAGAAAAACATCGGAAAAGATGAAAGCGTTATCAACGACTGATATGTCTCCACTGATGATCATGGTGGGTAATGGGTGTTAAATCTGCTCTAGAGATGATTCCGTTAACCAATTTGGAGAGGTCCGTCAACATACCAACTGATAGAGTTACCAATTGCTGTCAGTCACCCGTAACTTGCATCACATCGGCCATTTGTGACGATGATTGCTTGAAATTCATCATCATCATCATAGACAGCAATACATCAGTGGTTCACACTGATGCTTAACTGCCACACAACCACGAAGGAAAAAAAAAACCCTATATAGGAAGAAAGAAGAAAAAGAGGAGGGAGGGGAAGTGGACCTAACTACTAAAAATACGTCTATATTCAAACACAACATCAAGGCGCCTACACCTTGCAAACAAACAACCGAGCTGTAAGTGAAAGTAAGGCGTCATCAGCAAGACAGCTTCCTTACGGCTTTCACTGCCCCGCGTCATTAAGTGCACTCACTTCACAGACAACTCGGACAAACAACGACAACATTCACGCCACTGAGCTCGATTAGCCGCCATCTCACCTAATGTCTCAAACCACCGGCGCTTTTTTTTTTTAAAAAAAAAACCCGGACTTACTCCGATGAGGCTGTGGTATAGGAGAGATCGTCAGCCAAATCCGTCCCAACTTTGTGTACCTGTGTGACGACCGCGCATGCTTTGGGTGTTCAAACGTACATCCACGTTCTGTTGTAAAACGAAGCCAACTGTCGAACCGTGGTGTATACTTGCTGTATCCTGGTTACTACTCGTTAAATAAATGGTTGAACGAAAGTTTCTCTACGCGAAAATCTTATTCTTTCGGAGTTTTTTGCATTGATAAACTGAACCTCGTCCCTACTGTACGTCATGTTTCGTTGTCACATGTTCTGACTGAAGTTGTGCTGATGCCCGTATTAACTGTCTTTTACAGAACATGTGCCGATCATTTCATTGCTCTCCCTGTGTTGGTGTGCGTCGATCCGTGTCCTCTGTTACTGATTGCATCGACCAAGAATATGGTCGTTTCGGCAACTAATCCGCTTCTCTTTTCAGAAACTTGGGTGTCTGCGGTCTTCTACCCATTCTTATCTTCAGCTTTGTTGGTGTATTGTATGATGAATGGTTTGCCTGTTCTTTTCGTAGTCCACTCTGAATCCTGTTTTTCATTCTTATCCTCTCTGGAATGCAGGAACATACATTCGTATACTGAAATGCTTCTTGTATTACATTTTACATATCTTTCTTCTCAGTTTAGATCTTGTCATTGTAGTCTCTCTGTTTATTTTCCGAGAGATAAGGGTTTCCTTTTCCTGCTAGCCATTCAATTGGCTAACCAGCATTGGCCGGCTGGACACAAAGGCCTCACTCACACACCTACTGGTCTTATTCCTTCGGGTTTACACCGGATACGTGGTGTGTGAGTGGAACCACAAGTGGTGCAGCGCAAGCCACTTGGGGTGATGGTTTGAAGCGCAGGCGTCCTCTGGCTTCGGTCACTGTGACAGGCTAATCCGTTTCGGATGCCGCCAACCATGCCCTATATTCCACCTGACGTTTCCAAACTGGTCGGATAGCGAATGTCGGCCATCGACCATGCAATCGGATTTTTTAACGCAGCAGGACTGTTCAGACCCCAGTTTTAGTAGCCGAAGGCCACATCACTAAGGTTAATTCATATCTCAGTGTCTATCCTCGGTTCGGTGGCGTGACTGCGCATGGACCTCCACAGGCACATTTAACGTATATTGGTGATTCGCCGTTTGGGTGGTTAGACCATGTTTGTTTGTGATTTCTTGACATGATTCACTAGTGTTCTATATCAAAATGCTGTATTGTTTGGGTTAAGGATTGTCGATCGTTTTAACACACAATCCATCTTTTCCATAGACTTTCACTCCACAACGGAACGAACTCAGTATGCAGGGAATGTTGACAAAATGTTTGTAAAAGTGATAGCAAATAAGATTTTTTTTTCTGCGCACGTCTTCAAGTACTAATGGTCTCCGTGATCATGTTTTCTTAAAAACAGATCTTGTTGGTAAAGATGTCACTGCCAGTCGAACATATTTCTCATTTTGATCAAGAGCGTAAAAAATCTTACCTCGCAACTGCACGCTCTAATGATTGACAATAGCACATTTCAGTTACTTTGGTAGGAATTGGCTTGTCTTACACCGCAGACCATGATGGCATACTAAACCGTTCCTTGAATGGGATTTTCCCACAGGTCGATTGATCCCTTTGAATTCTTTTGCACTCGAGCGGGTTTCTAAGCCAACGCTTACCCCGGCTTAGTACGTAATCTAGACTGGAGTTTAAGTAAACAGAGCGTCAGTTGAGATCTGAGACCGACATACAATGTCATCATTATAATCATTCTCAGATTTCAGCTGTACCTGTAAGTACTTTAGCTCGGGCTACCATTGGTCATGACAATGGTGACAAAGTAATAACTAGGTGTAGGGGTAAAAAGGAAAAATACGATGAGACTTCTTGAAAACAGGTCAATTTCGAGGATACATGCTCGCCACTGACTGCGATACTGCCATTTCAGAGAGTGCTTCCAACCAGCGATGTGGACAGTTGCGATCTCTCTAACCAGCTCAGCGGAATGGTCAAGGCTTTCAAACTGATGGGATGAACACTTCCTTGGTAGGTGAAGTGATCGACAGTCTCCAGCAGTCTCATTGCAGTAACGAAGACACGATCAATGTCAACCCAAAACCATGTTGGATAATGAAGTTATGGCGGTTTTGACCTGGTTTCATACTTGGATAACTGTATCAGCGGTGACGGAGTTATAGGGAATGAAATAAGAGCTCCCATATCCAAGGCTAATCATCATCATAGACAGCAATACATCAGTGGTTCACACTGATGCTTGACTGCCACAATCCAAGGCTAAGGTGGTATTAACTAATCAGGACGACCTTTGGCGAAGGAGATATCTCTCTGAAATTTGGCGATCACGGGTGCAAGATGACTGAGAGCTGTGCTGTCTTACATTTACGAAACAGCCGCTGATGGTAAACGATGTGAACCGTCTTCACTATTGATGTCTGCGTCCGATCACTCGCATCGAGTGGCCTCAACAGGTGAGAACAAAAGGGTTAGGCAGCGGGCTTTTGGTAGTGCTTGCCAGTTGAATCCCTTCGTTCAGTCTAAGATTGCACAGATTTAGATGGTCAGGCCGTGAACTAACGATGCTAGCCAGTCGGCTGCCACATCATGCACTTTCTGCTGATGCTGTGACCTACTGCACAAGATGATGACTTGGCGTAGAGAAGTAAACTCATTCACCAAAGCGTTGACCACTGTAAGTCGAGTTTGTCTCCTAAATTGGGGCCCTTGCAACTCAGAGTAGGTGGCCGGAGACTTCAAGTTAGCTGGAGACTAATCGGGCTTAATAATGTGAAGTGCTGTCGTTGTTTGGCCTGAGTTGTCTGTGAAGTGAGTGCACTTTATGATGCGGGGCAGTGAAAGCCGTAAGGAAGCTGTCTTGCTGATGACGCCTTACTTTCACTTACAGCTCGGTTTGTTTTACAAGGTGTAGACACCTTAATGTCGAGTGTGGACGGTTATTTTTGATAGCTAGATCCTCTGTCCTCTCTTTCCTTCTTCTCGGCTAGGGCTTTTTTCTCGATGGCTAATGGGAGTTGAACATCAATGAGAACTAATGATGCATTACTATCTGGTGTTTTTTTGAGACGACTCATCAACCATATGCATGCTGTGCCCTAAGTGAAATTATGATTGCTGGCAGGAGCGGCAACACGGTTTTTCTTGATCGATTGAGTTCAACAATGCATATTGTCACTGCGCAACTTTGCAAATAATCAACGCCATAGTGTATTTTCAAGTTTTTTTTTATTCGCATCATACGGCGCACAAAAATGTATAGTGACCTAGGGATTGGGAACTACTCTATTGAATGAAGTCACTGAAAAAGTGTATTTCTCAATATTTCACATGGGACTTTTTTGCGAGACTTGTATTCGCCTGTTTGTCTTATTATTTTATTTCGGAAGTGTGTTCATATAATGAGCGTAGACGTCCGCAAATGTCTTTCCCGGCCGGTACATTTTTATCAAGTTGCACAAAAACGTTCCTTTTTGCATTGGAATGAACCAATTGGTGATGTGTCGAACTCATTTCGTGCAACGCTTACAGACGAAAATCCGTACAATTAGATTTTTGCGCCGTTTCATTGAGAGTCATCCACTTTGTATTCCTCCATTCCGAAAGCCGACGAAGTGACTGAGATCACGCCTGAATCTCGTGAAGGAAACTTAGTGAACGGTTGTGATGCTTACCTCATCCACCAATTTACGGATCGTAACACCTCTCCCAAAACTACTTTCACAAGCGGCACTGTTATTGAATATCGAATTTGCTGTGAGCGCCGACCATACTGTCGTCCTTATTGATGCCAATCAAGCGCTTTGCGCGGCAGCAACCAGGATAAAACGGTGGGACTGGAGAGTGGATGTTTCCTGGAAAAGGCTATAGACTGTGATGGGGCCGCGTACTAAGGGTGCGGACCGGTCGTCGGCCACTCTGATCATCTTTTGCCGATTCGTCTAAAGTTCAACCAAACGGACTGAATATAGAAGAACGAAGAGCTGTCAGTAACATAGCTACTGCCAGTCGGGTTCATCGCTGGGTCATGGTTTTCGTTATTCACAGTTGCTGACTGGGAACGCTGAGGGATGGGACCTAATAGGGATAGGTTGTATATGTGTTGCTATTGCTCACTTGAGTTGTCTGTGAAGCATGTGCGACTAATGGAGCGGGGCAGTGAAAGCCGCTATGCTCCTTCATTTTGGCCGTTTGTTTGTAAAGTTTGGATATTCCCTTGCTGAATGTTTGGATTCAAATAGGTTTTGTGTTTCACGTACGACTTTCCACTGTTTTATCTGTTGATTGGGTCTTACTCCATCACTTATTCTCATGGTTTTATAACAGTTAGGTATCAATGTGAGCCGCTGATGTATTGTTGTAGGTGATGATGGTAACTTATTGTCTTCCCAATCGACAGATTTTCATCTAAGGGTATAATTCAGACTTTGTCCTTTTGTTCACAGCAATCATCCAATTGGCGCAAACTATGAACCGCAGTCACCACCCTCACGAACTCCGTTCGTTCTAGCTCAACGGCCACCACCTCCAGGACACAACCACGAGACAAGGGATTTATTGGGCCTCCATCCACATGTGACCATTCATCCGGGCGATCGTATGGAACGATCCCTTTTTGGTCCAGAACCACCTTCGTTCCATATGGTGGGTGATAGTGGTCCATATCCGCGGCCCAGCTACCCACCACCACGGTTCGCCAATCCAAACATGCCATCCGATGGGCTCTATCCCCAAGCGGGTTCTCATGGCTTCCCACCCATGGATTCTGTTGTGAGACCGCCGTTTCCTTCAGCTGTGGGTCCCTTGGATCCTTCCGGACCGCCAGATTTTGTTCGTTTTAGGCCTCCGTTTTTCCCACCACGTGTGCCCTTACCTGTCCATCCCCCGTTCAACCCTGCTTTGCTTCCAGCTAATGAAGCCCTCGTTAGTTCTGAGCTAGATAAAATGGCTGCATTGTTAGCGTCAAGTAAACCACCCTCATCACAAGGCTCGACCAATCAGGTACCTCATTCGCCTCCTACAGATCCTCGGGCGCAATCTCCTGCGCGCGCTGTTAGGTTGGACACAGCGCATGATTTGCTTTTCGAACACCAAAAGTCACCCATTCTTGTAAGTTGCGTGTCTGTATGTTTCTTCTGTGTTTTTCCCCCCGCAGGTTCCATCATACAGCATTTTTCCGGCAGCACCTCTGAACTTCCACGAACTGCGACGTGTGGAAGTCGAGAATGGACAGTTGCGATATGTAATCACCGATGTGAATGGTGAAGGTCTTTATGAAATAGGATAATTATGCATTGATCTGGCCGGAAAGATTGCTAACAAGAGGCATTTTGCTTTCATTTATTCATCGAATTAATCTAGGTTGATTATGTTAAATTCCGATTCACCCAGATCACTCAATCATACTGATGCATAATTTACAGTTGTTAGTCCACTGCGGCAAATTTGTTTAGCGTACACTCAACAGCAACCGGATGGTTTTCTGATGCTTACGTTCATGGCGTTTAAGATCTGCACTTATCTTCGCTGTCCCCGAGAATACTTCTTAAGTGTTACATGCTGATATGGCGTTGTTTGGGTGAGTAAAGCGGCCCCTAACACCAAGCAAACTGTTTGATATGACAACATGACCTTGAGCTGACTTGTTCTTCAGGTACTGTAGAATCCGCTCTGCGTTTCACTTCAGAGGTCAGCTGGGTACCACTAGAACTTAACACCCCGAGGTCAAATCAAACTGATAACGACCGCAAACAGCTCGGTAATAATACATGGATGTCAGCAAATACATAAGCGTAGATATATGGAATCAATATGAAATACGTTCGAAATGGTACGTCCCGAGAGAGTTTTCGACCGTCAGCGGTCGAGCATAAGCAGAAATGTCCAAATTCAAGATGGCGGCCAAAGCGACCTTCACATGGGCACAATTATGTCATAAAGCATACTACTCACAAAGAGGGGGAGTAGGCAGCGAGTAAAGAGGAAGTCCAAACGAATGTTACAGGTACTGTACTTGAAAAATCAATGTTTTCGTTTCAGAATGAAGTCGTGGTGCATGCATCAGAAACCGGACTCAAATATAAACTGGTTTTTCTGTTTGTCTTCCTCTAACTACAACAGGTCAACTTATTTCTGTCTTAAGGAATCCTCGAAGCTGTGAAAGGGCTACTTATAGTTTAGCACCTTTTTCGATAATCGCTTGCTTGAAGCAACCTGCTGGCAAAGCATCAATCACAGCGTACTCCTTCGGTGAACGTTGTCAGTTTTGACACTATCATGAACAACAATTGAAGTGTTGAAGCCACTTTTCCTTTTGATTGCTAATCATTAGGTGTCATAACGGTCCCCAGGTTTCGTCGCTTAAATGACTAATTCCCGTTCTGTTGAACTATTTTCAAAGACGATCAACCCATCAGTCCAGTTGGCGTGATGGATCGATAACGATTGAGTTCAGCTGCTGGAGGTGTCAGTTGCATAATTCGTTTATGTAAGTTCTAATATTATCCGCTTCAAACGATCATGTCTGGCTCATCAGCGCATGGTAACCGACGATAGACAAGCACCTATGTGGACGGCTGTGTTGCCGTAAGTGATGGGGATGGCACACCAAGGTCTAAACAACTTTCAGATTAGCTGAGCGACGTGTAACCTGTAGTCGTCTCAATGTTTTTGACAAACGAATGTTGTTCTCAAATGGCAAAGTGCTACTGGGTTTTCCTCCATCTGTTTTCCTGCACGACTTGATCGGTGCATATGCTGGTTTACTTTTTACGCTGAGCTATCCCGCATACCATCCGTTCGCACTTGGCAATGGTGATGATGCTGACATGTTTATTTTTATGAATCCACACTAATGAGCCTCAGGTTAGCATTTAATTTACGCTACCGGCAATTAACCATCAGATGCGTTTTTCCGTTTCCTAATGCTCTGCACCTACGACCTTCAGAATCATCCAGTGGCTTTCACTCTCAGTAATTTATGTTGTATGAGGCTCACCTCAGTCCGTTTGTGGAATGTTGTGCATTCCACAATATGCCAAGTATTCTCTCGTCATTTTCCCACATAACTATTAAGTTAATAACTGCGCTCTTTCAGTATACTGTAGGCCTTTCAGTAACCGGCTCAGTAATCCTGTTGTTCCAGATCCAGTCACAAGTTGCTGCAGCTTCAACCCGCAAACTTCTGGACCAATACCATCTGATCGGCATCCTAATACACTAACAGTTGTTGCTCATCTATTTTGTTATCGATTACTTGTGTACCAACGTGGTTCGAAATGAGCCTAAGAAACAGGGTGTATATTCTTTGTCGTGCGTCATACAGATACTCTTTCTTTTTTTAGTCCGCTGAGGTTCCTACAGCTATTCCGGATGCTTTTGGGACTCACTCGAGAAGACCATCGCTGTCCTTCAGTTCGCCTGAACTAAACGTCGTTCCACAACCATCCGCTCCGACAGGATCCCCTACTCCACAAATACAATGGCGTCTTATTCAGCTGGATATGAATGTCAAGATCCCTTACCCCTTGATGCAGTTACCCATCCAAGACCTTCCCCATCGGTTTGAAGATCCTAGGCTTCGAGGACAACTGACGACTCTTCGACCTCAGCTCAAGTCTACATCCTCTCTAGGCGAATCAGAAGACCTCGGACTAATAACAGTAGGCCCGGGTAATTCGGCAACAGTTGAATCAAAACCCACGACGAGTAACAGCGACCCTAACACTTCTACCCAGCGACGCCCGGTCAGACTACAGTTGAATGAAATGGCTAGTACGTTTGCCCACTCACACTCTACAGTAGTCACGAATAATCCAAAGTCAGGCGATCGATCTTATCTAGATGACCCGCGATTCCGCAGGCGGCGTATACTGACGACAGCAGCAACAACAGCAGCAGACGTGTCTACGGTAGCTCGCCCAACGGAAAGCAACACAACAGATGCCGCGACGGCGTAACAGTGATATAACAAGTGCAAAAGTGTCTAGATTTGGGAGATCGACTATCTAATTCCTGGGGGTGTCTAATGGGCCAATGGATTAGGACAGAATGCGTGAAAAACTGCTGTTAGCAATCGAAGGAGCCTATGTGCATGCCGGTTGTTGTTTGTCTCTACCGTTATTTTTGCCGCTATGCTGATCTCGCAATTTGTACATAAGAGAAAAGTAACCAATGATATTAGCGAGAAAATTAAACGGTTCAATGTTTTTATGCTGAGTTTATGTACATACACAGGTCGACGTCCTCCGAAAAAGCACAGGGTATCAAGCTTCGAAACTGCCGTACTGTTTATTCCATTTCAGATAATGCTCCAGGTCTCCTGTGGACACACTGGCTCGTACTTGGCTAAGCGCAGCCTCGAAATCTGACAGTTCGACTGGACGAACCTGGAAAAAAACAAAACAAAAAAAAACGTTTTACAAGCTTTCAAAATGTTTAGGGCGTTTAAATTTATTGTTTAGGTACGGAACTTTAGAAATGATTATTTTCAGTACGATTCAACCTAATGCAGAGCTTAGCAACAAGTGGAAACTGAACGGAACATTAGTAGTTGCAACCCATCGATTGATTTACCTCGTCACAAGCGATTGATTGAATGGCCTCCAGACTAAGTGACCTTATGGGACCCATTGCCGCCTCCCTGCAAAGGTTCGCCATGTCCGCTCCGGAATAACCTACGGAAAAAACAAGGAGAGAGTACCAAATTGTGTGATTTATAAGACAAGAATTCTCCGATCAGAGATTAAGCTGTGGATGGCTGTTTTATCAGTTTCCATTAACAAGACCTACGTTCACAAGCGGCCAACACAGGGGACGTCGTATTCCTCATTATCACATAGCTATTAATTAAGGTATTTCGAACAATGAAAAAGACAACTTGGACTTTAAATCGTGTGCGGTGAGTGGTTATCACCGTGTATGGTGCAGAGTAGCACGTGTATCCGGTCCAAATACGTTGATCAGTTGGACCACATATTTTGTTGCTGAGGCTGCTTGCGATTGAAGGAGGCTACAGGTGTTCAAAAGGCATGAAATCACCGTTGAATGTTACATAAACCAACACCCTCCATTTGGAACTTTCGTGCGCATCAGCCATTTCACAGAGTCACGCCATGTGGTTATATATATATATATATATATATATATATATATATATATATATATATATATATATATATATATAATCCATCTCTTGTGGACTGTGTCGATAGGAAAACGATTGTGAAGTGGTATGCACGAACTCGTTTGGTTGATATAGGCTATCGCTAGTGTCATTTACATGAACGGGCACCGGGTTTTGGCCAAGTGGTATCACGGTCAGATCGGAGCCGTCTTTTAGGGGAATCATCTGAAAAATGATTTACAAACGACAAGCTTCGAGGTAACCAAATTGTTAATCCAACGGATTCCGAATGATTCGATTATAAACATAATGAAATGAGCTACAAAAGCCAAATTTATCAGATTCGGATTTGATTAAGAGATGGTGTATATGATCAGGGAACTACGTGAACAACGGGTGACACCTGATGAAACATGAGAATCGTGAAAAAATCGTTGTTAACATCCTTGGAAGTTGCTAGCCAGTCCACGACTTCTACCTCGAAGAGAACTGGCATCAGCCGTCGGAAGTATGCACTGCAGGATTCTTTCCGTTGATTTGCAGCGTAAAAAGCAATGGGGAATGTAGTCAACCATTACCCGTGAATGTCTCAGCGGATGCGATTCAGATTGTTGCGTGGGATACACGAACCAGGCTTGATCGAGTACGCATTTAATAAAACAACCGCGACAAGACGCACTGACCTTTGGTGCGCTGCGCGACAACCGCGAAGTCAGTCGCAGCCAAGCGATGACGCTGTTGCCTCAAAAGGCGTTCGACTATCTGTGTGCGTGCTTTCAAGTCAGGCAAGGGTATGTACAAACGCTTTACAAAGCGTCGACGAGCAGCTTCGTCAAGTTCTTGTGGTCTGAAAAAATGAATGCGAACGTGATTAGTAGGAGTTTAGTTTATATAAATTGAAAATCATTCATGTGGTCAGCCCTTTGCAAAAGGATGAAACTGATTTGTAGGCGGTTGACACATACAGACATCCTAACTTCGATGAAACGCATGCGTGACCTAGATTGTGTCATCGGTTTACACAAATCAAGCACCTGGCAATAAGCGGCGGTATACAGCTTAACCGGAAAACAACACCTAATCACTTCGAAACCCACGCAGTTGACGCACTACATGTTTAACATTCTTACTGTTCCCCCGGTATAGTGCGAAGATGGGCATAGTTGCAATATCAAACGGTTTCGATTACTTGGTCGCCTACAGTTAAGTCGGAGCTTCCATGTGTGTGCTGACAATTTACTGGAGACAGCGTGGGCAGGGCTAAACCAAAAGGCAGCGCCCGCAAACTATGTAGCGTTTAATCAGTTACCTATCGTCCGATTACCTGTAGCGTTAACCCTAGTTCAACGTCGTTGGCCCGATTTTAGTTCATTTTACTAAAAGTACTTTGCTATCACAAACCAAGTCACAATTTGTTGACGTAGGTCTACTGTTGAGAATAACCATTAGTAAGTTAGAAGCCGTAGGCCAGCAAATCGAGTTCAATGGTGTGACAAGTGGACATTAGTGCTACTGTCAACCAGGATGGGGAGTCATGTTCCGACATTCAGTTTTGTTTCACTCTAAAAACTGGCTCAACGCTTTTTGTTGGAAGAACAAAGTCACTAAAGGGCTTTTGTAGATCGGGTTCGCCTCCTGCTACTCAGTAGGTGGCTGGAGACTAGGCGAGATGGCCATCAACCGCGTAAATGTTTGGCCGAGTTGCCCGTGAAATAGGTGCACTCTTTATGACCTGAAGCAATGGAAGCCGTGGGAGGGCTGTCTCGCCGATGACGCATCATTTTCACTTATGGCGCATCTTCAAGGTGTAGGCACCTAGCTGTTGAGTGTAGACGTCGTTATTGTTTCTTGGCAGCTTGTCGTCATTGAGAACCACTGATTGCGGTCTCTGACCACGATACTGATGACGCAACGGTAACACGAGTTTCTCATAAAGACGAATTTCGTGTTACGTTGAGACTGTCTAAATTCAAGCGATCCGATTGCGAATATAACAAAGCACCCGTTTTGTGTAAGTGCTGAAGGTCCGGGAAAGCAACAACTGGGAGTACTGGCTGAGTGTTAGCAGATTGCCTTCGAGACTCAAACAGTTGGCAGATAACCTGGCCCAGAGGCCTGAATGTTGCTGGTTAGCCGGATTGTGTGTGACGTACGCGAAGTTGCTGATACGGCGACAGAACTGTCCTGCTGGAGATCCCTTGCATTCACCTGTAGTTAGGTTGTTTTGTTTACAGCATCCGTTCTTAGTAATCTGATTTCGTTCTTCATTTTGTTTCATCGCTAGTTGTTCCTCGTTCTATGGTTGAATGGCAATTGGACATATTGTATTGTTCACGATAATGACGGTTTCGTACTTTTGACTCATACGTGTACACAAAACGAGCTGACTTGCGATCATGTATTCAGTGTGAAGAATCAGTATGCACCACGGCCATTTTACCACAGTTCCAAAGGATGCTGATACCAATGAGCAATTTTTGATCAATTAGAAGAGTATCTAGTGAATGCTGTGGAACTGTCCACATCTTGGTATTCAGATATTCGACAACTGGTGGCCAAAAAGCTTACATTTCTAAACAGTCTACAAGCATGGAAGTTATTGGAGAGGCTAACCTGTTAGTGGCTCCCACAAACAAAAGACGTTCGTCCTGTCCAGTCGCGACACCATCCTAATGGAGGATTAGGAAATATATGAAGAAATTAAGCTACTGGTTTGTAGTACGGGATTAAGTTTCAAATGCTGGGACAAGTATGTCAAAAAAATTTCAGAAGTATGGCAACAAGACACGAAATATCCCACTCGAAACGTACAATAACTTGGTGCACATCAAAGCATGTGTGTAGGCTGACCCCGTAGTAGAGGGTACTGCCTTACAACTTTGGAAATAGGCAACATAACGACTTCTATTTTAAAAAAACACATGCAGCTGACTAGCGCGTACCAGTTGAACGAGGAATTCTGTTTTGATGCGCCTACTTGATTCGTGTTCCGTCTCCGACCGTTGCGTCAACAGCGAGTCAACTTCATCGATGAAAATAACTGCAGGCTGGTGAATGCGAGCAATCACGAACAAAGCTCGAACCATTTTTTCACCTTCGCCAACCTGTCAGGTAGAACAAGCACTGTAAGTGAGAACTACTAATTTTATCTATGTTTCAAATATATGCAAACTGACGCTTCATTAAAAGAAAGATGGACGTGCAACAGTGTATTCTATCGCTGCTTCGTTTTTGCCAAGCAGTCGTCAACCGCTGCGTAACAGCCGTATTCATTGAAAATGCGGTCAAACTATGCTCGAATTCGGAAATCAATCTTAGCTCGCTCATTATTTGCTGCGTACTTCTACTGCTGTCTCTTATGGGACGTGACCAATCAACTCGGTTTAACGCGTTGACGTAAATGTACAGATTCCTACCGCCTCGGAAGTACGCACGATTGGCGTTCTAGTTTTATCACCTTCATTCTCTCGATATCTGTGTTGAGGCGGTCACTCCAACGCTCCGTTTCTGTCCAGATAGATTAGTTTCATTTTCTTCGCATTGATAACAATTAATCGTAAACAGATTTGAAACGCCACGATCCAACCGGAACTGCCCTCGATATCAGTCACGAAATCTTTGATGCGTATTCGTGTATCGTCTGTGGCTGATGATCGGTACATTAAAGTTTTCACGCTCGTTGACCGGGTCAGGTGAATAAGGGCAACGAGAGCTCTTCATTCGTGCGAGGGCACGAAGCGTAATGACGTGACCAAACTGGAAGGATGCCTACGAAATTGGGGAAAAACCACGCGATGATCATTGTTGTAGAGGAGTTTCACACAGACAGTGGTCGCTGTAGAGGCTACGGGAATAACCCTCCGATACTCTCCCACAAGATTGGCATCGCTGTTGTGGAGGTGGTCGATGTTGATGGGGCATTGTGCACAGAGTTCAATCTGCTTAAACGAAGACGTAAATCGGATACCGGGATTTTTGTAATCAAATTTCACTTGCTGAGGCAGACAACTAGCTGGCATCCTTACTATATATAGTCCAATAACCTAAGTACGTACATGCTTACAGCCTCTCAGTGAACCCGGTGCGGATGATCGAACTTGGATATCGTCGATGCTGAAACGAAAGACGAGCGAAGTCAGGTCGACAGACGAACCATCTCATTCCGACTAACTTATTTGTTTGATAACGGATCCTAGTGTGGATTTGAAACGTCACAATAAATCGTTCACTACTCAGTGTGTGCCCTTTTAAATACTTTATATATATATATATACATATTTCGCATGAATCAGCCAGGCGTATGGTCACACACATTGTAAACTCCTCAGTGAGAAGCGAACGACTTTGCGACGGCACTAATGGGAAACGTGCGAATGCACCACATGCGTTCGCATTGTCCATGAAACACTTCGTTAATAATGGTGCGAGCTGATAAAATAGCGAAGCGGTCAACAATTTTCAGCGCGCTAGGTGCAGCAAGAAAGACGGAATAAAAACCAACTGATGCTTGCAAAAACTTGTTAAACGTTGGAGATTGGTCCAAACATGTTCTGCATGTTGCCCGCTAAAGGACAACATAAAAAGGTCCGCAAAATCAATATCGGCCAGCTCATCAAATTACATAGGTTACACCGCGTTTATAAGTTCTGCGAACGACTAGTTGGCATTCACAGAGTGCATCCCAACTGTCTAACTGTATGCATCCCCAAAGAATGAGCAAATGAAGGCAGCTGACTCACGCTAACAAATATTAACTCTTCAACCTCACTGCTGTCTACTCCTAGGAGTGGTCATTCGCAAATCATTAGTACCGCACACCAGTCTGGAGGCAGACTGAATACCAACCAGTATCAATCAGTGCATGCGACCGAAAGCAGATATTTACGACTAGGTGTATGAAATCACGGGGAAATTGTGCGATGGGTGGGGTGCGACAAGAACGAACAATTTCTAGAGGATACTAGCACTCTATCGGAAAAGTAATCAGGCCACGATATACAGAACATTAAGCCAGTCTATTGCAGAAGAAACTGAACATCCTATAAAATGCAAATAACGATTTGAAACAGAGACAGCTCGGGAATAGGAGCAAGAACACTAACCCATTTTGAAGTCAAAGAGGATGCGCTGATGCTGAAGAACGTAGAATTGCTTTGAGAAGCAATACATCGGCCTGAAACGAATGGGGAAATAATGGAGACGGTGAAGGACAGTCTACTGATTTCAAAAACATCCTTGTGATCTACATCCGATAAATGAACAAGAACGAATGAGATAGTGAACAAAAACAACTGATTCATTCTAATTCACTTATCTTTCAAAACGATCAAGAACGTGTGACTGGCGCGGACTGAAAGACGGTGTACGACACTTATGGACTGATATATGCACTGAGATCTCAAAGCACGTACAATAACTTCGAACAGGACGTAAAAAAACGTAACACATGATTAAATTCCGAACTGCCGCCTCGTTACGTTGGTGGAGCTGAACATCATCCACAAACCAAATTGGATGGCCATTTAAATATGACGATCCTGCTGCACCTAATATGAAGTCCTACACAGTGATCGATGCGGTTGTCTCATGAATGCGTGACACAATTTCAAACCCCGGTCATGCCAAAATATGCACTAATGAATTTTAACACGAGCAAACCTCATACTTCTCTTCCAAAGGGGTTGGTTGAGAAGTCTATGAGAGTGTGAAAGCTGTAATCAACTGTCAGGGATATTCAGCCTATATCAACCAACCCCCTACTACCAATCAGTAATAGGTCTAATTGTCAAACTCGACTGCTATTCGTCAATTTACAGCCGATTGTTGACATGACAGCTACACATGTTCCCACACGTCTTTGGGAACGTGCTCTCACATAGGAGTGCAGTGAACGCACCTGCTGTGGTCAGGCTAGCCTTGAAAACCGCTCAGTCCGCATGCCAGCAGTCGCTCTGACCAACTGACAATCCGGGTGGTCGATGGATGAAACGAGCGCAACCAACCGTCATGTTGACGTGTAAATAGTGTTAGGTAATGCACGTGAATCCAGTAGACTTGTTTTTTTTTAATCGGTGCAACCATTTCTATAAAAGATAGTGCCACCTACCAAACAGCCATCACAGGAAATGGCGACTGCCTAGTTTCTATGGTTGAAATTAACCGAAACCCACACTCACCAATGCCCCGTGATAAATCTTAAAGTGATGGAGCCCCTAAAAACTCGTTTAACTGATTCGACTAACAGTGATTTGCAGCGTTAACTGCTAGTTTGGGTTTGCGTTATCTTGTTGCAGGCGTTCATTGGCCGATTTCTAACTAAAAGCAGTGACTCGTTTTCGAATTTTACACATTTAACCTATAGGCAAAGTAGGAAACAGCATTATCTGTAAATAGGTGAGTTGTATTTCCATCTACTCATTTCCTAATATGACATCGCGCAGGTCAAACCAGTGGCATAAATATATCGAGAAGGTGGCTCTTCAACATTATCATGTTAATGGTCTCTTTGGTATAGATAATAGTTTCAATAGCAAGTGCCTCCATTCTGGTCAATTATAACAGTGCGGTGAATTCTGTGTTTAACATAGTTATACTGTTTTGCACAAACACAGCTGACCAGAAATATGAAGAAAACCAAATAACGGCCAGACTCTTTAAAGGCAGGCAAAATTTCATTGAAATCACAAAAGCGAAAAATGTTGTCGATTGAATCTACAGTTACGACCGTTTCATCATCATAGACAGCAATACATCAGTGGTTCACACTGATGCTTAACTGCCACACAACCACGAAGGAAAAAAACCTATATAGGAAGAGAAAAAAAGAAGGGGAGGGAAAGGGGACCTAACTACTAAAAATAGCTACGTCTATATTCAAACATACATGGAGGACTGTCTGCGGCACTCAAATGATGCCGGCGTGGACCTCCTACCTGGTGAAAGACTGACTGATCTTGATTATGCTGACGACAAGGTGTTGTTGTTTGACAACTTTCAAGCAGCACAAACAATGCTAAGACGCAATTTCGTTATCTGATAGATAATTCGAAATGCGCTTTACAGTCTAAAAGTGTAGTGTTCCTATACCACTGTTGCGATTACGTAGATTTAACGTTGAATAAAGAAGTTGTGCAGCTTTTTAACCCGTCTGTATACTTGACGAACTGAATCGGCGACGGCGGGTTACACGGAATAAGTAGAAGTTTGTATCTTCAAGACCAAGGTGACATTTACAAATCCGAATGAACAGATCAGATTTCAGAATGCCCTTACACTAGCATTGTACACTCGGCCTTTCACAGAAAGACTGAGATCATGCCGACGCCACAGATGGCGTAAGTTGACAAACGCCATCCGAGCCTTTGCTATGCGATTTGTGATCTCATCAGACATTCCACCAGCGCTGATACAGTTCCCAGTGTAAATAAACTTCTCGACTATTCCGTATTGCTCACCATCACGAGTGAGAGCAGGCGCGAAATCCTGCCAATCTTGCAACAGCACCTTGCACTTAGTAGGTGCAAAGCCATACCAAACTGACAAACTGAAACCTCTAATCCGACTATGGTGTTTTCGGCCCCATGTGAGCCCTCGCAAATTAGCGCAATGCAGTCTGTATACTTTATGTCCCGAATCCGAGTGTCTGAGAGCAATTGTACACCATCATATTAACAGTCTGTCTGGGCACACTCTAAGATTTCGTCTACTGCAAAGTGGAATAGGAGGTGGGAGGTTGCACAACCTAGTCACATCCCGTTTTTGATGCTGAAGGTCGGCGATACGTTGCCATAAGCCCTAACCCTGCCCGAGGTCTGACAGTAAATTGCTTTCAGGAATGTTCACATACTTCTCAGGCACACCCTTCCTCGATAGACAGTCTCAGAGTGCAGCTCTGTCAACCGAATCGAAGAAACCTCTGGTATCCAAGAGAACTGCTGGCCTCCTATGTATATGGCGGAGTTGAAGCATCTAGTAAAGTGTGGAGATGTGATCAATGCAACAACGGCCAGGGCGAAACCCAGCTTGCGCCCTACGGATATGTTTCCCGCGTGCTTCGGTTAGTCTACGAAGTACAGTGGCAGCGAGCAATTTTACCACAACAGAAATCAGGCTAATCCCTCTGTGATTTGCGCACGAAGTGTGCGAGCCTTTCTGAAAATAGGGATGGTGTTATCCAAACCCCAGTCATTTAGAACAACTTCTCGGATCCAGAGTTTCTGCGCCAGTGTCATCAGTTCATTAACTAAGAATGGACAACTATCTACAAGACGGACAGTGGGAAATTCGTATGAGGCTAGTGACTCGTGACGTTTCAGAAACTTGATCTTGGGAAAAATATCTGTTTCCGAGGTTAGAGAAACGTCAGCAGTCCACTGAACGCAAGCAGAACCCGGAAGCGTAGTCGGTGGCACGTGTGGTCAGTTAAACTGCTGTTGAAAGCGCTCAGCCCGGCGTCCTAAGCGTCGTTGCCGACTACGAACAGGCTCAACATTGGCCTCGCTAGATTACCCCGCTCACATCTGGTTTCCTCATACTAGTTGCTCGGATGAGATGGAAAAGCTTCCGAGAGTTCCCGGTAGCAGCGGCTTGTTCCATCTCGACAACGCGTTATGTCCAACAGGTCTTCGCGATCTTCTTGTAGTTGCTTCTGGAGCTCCAGGCAAGTAGCCATGCGCACCGAATAACATTCACTGGTGGATGGAGTACTCTAGCGAGTGTCAAGAAGTTTAACTGATAACACACAGATCCAACGGTTGGCAGTACCACAGGAGGCTGTACCGCATTTATGCGCTGCACGCCGTATATGTGCTCAATGTTGTCTGATGAACTGGGACCTAAACTGGAGATAAGCAAACATGGTTAGGTGTGTAGCGCCTCTGGCCTTGCCAGTTTAGAATGGGTCAATTTGTCGCTGACGGCGAACTGGCCTCCTACAAGAAGGCAAAACGAACTTGGCACATGACAGTGCATAATCGCAATCCACACAGATGCTCCAGCTTTAACCCAAATCGTGTAAACAATCACGTCATCGATAGCTGACGTCCATGTGGATCAGTCTGTGTCTACGTTTGACTGAGCAATTGAGGTGGCGTATTGGAGTCTAAAACACCGAAACTTAGTACTTGCTAGATACACCGTTATCACCACAGGGCCGCAACAAACGTTCACCGTTGTCTGCTCAATGAGTGCCGAAAGAGTGCGGGCCATCTAAGTCACGCTCGTCAGCACTCAATCTGCCTACTTAGTCGTTCAAAACTCAAGCCAGTAATACAATGTTCGTGCAATCTGCAGAAAGTGTCGCCCTAGAACGCGAACACCTACATGAGAGCACGCGACAACAACAAACAGCGCTTGTGATGAGTGTCTCTCGATGCCCTTACCATATCTTCCAGTCTGATAGCGCAAAGCCGAGTGTTGGCGGATATCCAGTCAGCAAGCGCCTTCTCGACGTATGCGCTTATAATAATGCCAACACCGATTTGGCCAGTTGCACGAGTCACCACGCGAATGTTCTAACATAACGGACCATGCTACCCGACTAGAGTGAAGAGCGCCCCTCCGCCACAGGGCGTTCGGGAGTTGGTTAGGCAGTGTCGAGGCCAAGGAGAGTCCGGTAGGAAGTCAGGTGGGTGTGGCAGGGAAAGCCAACGAGATATGCGATGGCGGAGGGTTCGTGCCAGAAGCACGCATGAGAGGCTGCACTCATAAGAGCTGCCTGTTGACCTGTTTGCACAAGTGTTCGAACATTGAAGGTGGCCAGCTTGAATGGTGTTCGGGGAGCAAGTAGGACTTTGTGTCCTTAAAGCAAAGGAACCTTGGTGTTTGACAACCGAGCATTTTGGTTGTCTTTCGCAGCGAGTAGCAAATGAGGTAAATCTCACATGTGTGTGTGTGTGAAAACTTCAAGTTAAAAGGTTGTTGGACAACGGTCAGCTAGAAGTCACCTCCAGTGGCTGGGTTATGACCCACGAGGCAACTGAGCATCATTACGGTATGCTTGATCAGCTGATCGGAGGTCATCACTGGTTGCTGGACACTTTCGGTTATCACCCGAATACGAGCTGGTCTATCTATCCGTTCGGTCGCAGTCCGACCTTTGCCAATTTGGCTCGGCAGATGCAGTTCTTCGGCATGGTCATTCAGCGTGTTCACTACGAAGTGGAGAAATATCTGGCCGAACGAAAGTCACTGGAATTCCGCTGGCGACAGTTATGGGATAATCAAGGAAGCACGGAAATCACAAGTCATATGATGCCGTTCTACTCATATGACGTACCACACACATGTGGTCCTGATCCTTCCATCTGTTGCCAGTTTGATTTCGCTCGCTTGGATCAATTTCGCTGCCCTTGGGAAAAGCCGTCATTAACCATCAGTGAGAAGAACACTGTTGAGCGAGCAACCAATCTTCGTGACCAGTACTGCCAAAAAGCGATGCTGTTCGACAATTCTGGTGTCCTCCTTGTCCCATTGGGTGATGATTTTCGCTACTTGTCTGAAAACGAATGGGAATTGCAGTTGGACAATTACGATCGACTGATTGCATATTGGGATTCTCGTCCGCAACTGGGAATTCGGGTATGAGAACTAAGATTGCTCGGTCGTTTTTCCATGGCTGTATCATACATTAGAAACCGCATTAGAATCGCGGA
>LOND01029218.1:0-16318 GCA_014220965.1 Paragonimus kellicotti
ATCGTGAACGGTAAACATGTGGGGAAAAAATGGATTTAGAGAAACTTAACTATAACCTAACAGGTGTGCTATGGATTTACTTCAACTTACGGCTGACACTGAAGCCTAAACGATTCTTCCGAGAAGTGAGGGATTGGGCTCGACAGAAGCATATCCCTTAACGGGCGACGAAGTCGGTAGAGGATCTCACGTGTTTAGATGAAGTCTCCCCTAATATGTCACTGGTGTACTGAGGACTGTCCCAGTTTACACAGCCTACTTAGATAAGACAGTGAATGAATTTTCGTAACCCGCCTGCGACTTCTGATTGTACGTTTTCATTGAAAAAGATTTCTTTCACGAGAGAAGAGCGAAAGACTCAGATAGTTAGCTCAAGATGGAGGCAAACCACCATGGTGGACATAATCGCAAAACAACCGGAGTGAAAAGTCCTAATCAGCAGAGTGGATAACCCAAACACCGACTTCACCTTCACAGCCACTGATGTAAGCTTG
Organism: Paragonimus kellicotti; assembly: GCA_014220965.1. Lineage (NCBI taxonomy): Eukaryota > Metazoa > Platyhelminthes > Trematoda > Plagiorchiida > Troglotrematidae > Paragonimus > Paragonimus kellicotti. The sequence goes on from LOND01029218.1 coordinate 495, forward strand.
GGCGACAGGCTAATATAACATAGAACAGCAGTTTCTGAGTCCTTTTCAAGGACACTAGTGCCCAATTTTATCAACGAGAAAATACTCAATGCAGCCACGGGGGTGGAGATACAAAACTTTACATTTAGCCGTGTTAAACAGAAGCCGATGGTCTGCGGTCCAGCAGTGGGCAATGTCCAGATCACTACATGCCCCGTTGGATATTAGCTCAGACAGTACTCCAATGAGTGCAAGCGTTCTGGAGGGACCTCGATCGAAAAGCTCTCCACGAACCCTCACAATAACACCGTGATGAAGTTCACCTCGCGGATATGGTCAGGGATGAATGTGAAGTGTGCCCGAAGAGTGTCCTTCAGCCCACTTCCGTCTTTCGATTGACTGGTGTTTCCAAATCGTCAAGCAACACAACCCTCTCTGTCACTCAAACGAGAGCGCTCAGTTGGACATGTGAGTGGTTTACATTTGGACGAAACGATTCTGGGGGAAGTGGTATTTCTTGTGAAAGGCAATATGTTTGGAGTAAGCCGAGTGTTTGATCAACGACTTGGTGGTCACAAACAACTGTCCAGTGCGAGCCCCCTAGAATAGGCACTGTTTGGTGCACCGGGAAAAAAGATCGCTTGCAAAATAATACTACTCGCGAGAAAAAAGCCCACAAGTTTAGAACAGCTCGAATGAGCATATGAATCTGAATTTGGTGACAAGAAACTCCGTGGTAGATCGTTCTGGACTGAGAATGCGGCAGCTCTAAGCATCGTCAAACGACAGACTCATCTGCCTGTTGAACATTATGTCCTTTCGTTGTCTTGAAGGTGCGACGCAGTAGCCGGTCCGAGTAAATATGGAGTGACTGCGTTGAGACAGAGTCACCTAGAACGTCATTTTTTCCGGTGCTGGGCATGTCAAAAGGACTGAAGAAACCATAAGAAAGGATTATGCGAAGGGGATATCTCGGAGGCAACGTAACTCAATATTCTTCCCTCAACTAGAGCTAGAATATCATACTGTTCCAAAAACGTCGAGTTTCACGTAGTAATATGTCGGGAATGGTTTAAAACATACGTTACACGAGAATCTTTATACCGATTCGGTAAGCAACGTGCTGCGCTTTCGTACAGTCAATCTCTTTAGCGGACGACGTGAAACAGATGTACCTTGGGGTCCTGGAGAGGAAGACAAAAATGCATTATCAACTATTTCTTAATAGTATCTTGACGATTCGGCTGCAATAGCGCTTCCGTCGTGGCTTGGTTACTAGTAAGCATATCTCAACTGGTTGTAGAATTCGGCCAAGAGGTCCCTTTATCATCTTGAACAGAAACTTGATTATCAATGCAAACAACATATGAATTGTAATAACTAGCGCAACAGAATAAAGGCAACCGGTAAAAGAAACCAACTGTCGTCGTGAAAAAATATAGGGAATGCAACTTGTTGGCCACTAGTGTGTGGCCGATTAGCCACAGAAAGTTATAGCGACATGTAGGACTCCGGTCGGCTCACCATCGCTTGTATGGACAAATGAAAGGGCATCACCAAAGATGAACGTTGCGAAACCGATAAATCTCTGGTTTTTAACTCGTTGTGGCTTAACCAAGGAAGTACTTAATAAAAAAAAAGTAGGCTCACTTCATGAAAAGCAGCTCAATGTACCATTTAAAAATGGCCCTAAGAACCAGAAACACAGTTCTTGAATGAAAACAGTACTACTTATGTCAAAACAAATTGCAAAATAGGTTTGCGTGTAAAAACGTTGTTTGTTGAAGTTGTTCCACCAAAAATAGGATCTGTGGCAACAACACACATGTGGATAAACATTTGTTCATATTCCACAAGGACACAAATACCCATACGCACACACACACACGCACACACACACACACACACACATAGATTTCAGCTTCGTTGCTCCGTTCGAGGAAATACAGTGGTTGCATCAACCAGGAGAGTCAAAGCAACAGGCTAGTTCTTCTAAAACTGAATTACATGACAATAAGAACTGACAAAACGGGAGAAGCGAGATGAGTTGCGAGGACAAGTATTGCGAAGCCGGAGATATAAGAACGAGTGCATGATTTGCGAGCTTAACGTGTATGATCGCAGCTTTCCTATTCACATCCTCAACAGCGAAACTTTAATGTAATAGGTCCTTACGGAGAGAGCTGCCTGAGAAACCTGTGTGGATGCGGAAGCTGCGATCAAACGTGAATGTTATACAATTTATGTTAATAAATGTCTTTTAGTATAGATACTGTGGCGCATTGGACAAAAAAATGGTTAAACCTGCCAAACAAGTATACGCTGGAAGGCTTCTGTAAACGCACGTCTAAATTAATTGGTAGTTGCACAGCTAAGCAAAGTTGAGAACCTCTGAATAAGTATCGAGGGATTTTCGCTCAGCTATTCAAATCAACACAGTAGGCATATAGATGGTTCAAATCGAATGACAGTAAACCATCCTCAGGGACAGAAAAGGTAGACTTGCAGTCGTAAGTCCCAGTCCCAATGACTTTAGACAATATCCTTTGCGTTGAGTGAAAACTAATAAACTGACAGTCATTGGTCGTTATTTTTGGTTAGGTTGAAAGCTCTCGTCTAGATATTACCGCTATACAATATGGTTCATTCAATTAACTATGATATTCTCAAATTCGATTCATTTTAATCAACATTAACCAATTTTTTCAGGAGTGACTTCAGAGTGATTCTATGGAACTACGACGACTGTATTGAACTATGCCCGGTTTGACGGTCACCCTGCCAGCACAGGCTGCAAATGTTTGTTAATATGAGTGATTTAAAGTGCCCACACATCTCAAATCAATCAAACACAAACAGGTTAGTGGGTCGTTGAAATAAGTTCCGTTGATAGTTTGCCCATCCTAATGATTGCCCGTCACCTTCTGACTTCTGGTAGCTGATATCGGTTGGTAAGTTGGCGTTGAAAAGAAAGTCATACCTGCACATGGGTTGAGATACCAGACTTAGACAAGAGAACAAACAGAGTTTTCCAACGGAACTCTTAGTTCAGAAGCTTATCATTTATTATAGAAACATTTCATCAGAAATCTATCTTTGTCATAGCGGGTATGGGTGGCTCACCATCAGTACAATGTTTTATTTAACCCCAAGAGACTAGTAAGACGCACACGCATCAAGAGTGGAGCTCCTTCGTTGAGCAGCGCTCGATATATCCTGGGCTTAGACCCACGATCGTGGATTTGGTGCTTTCCAATAGATTCAGTTTCAACGTACCATATATCGATTATTCAACCATTCGGTGCTTTACGATGGTTTGTACTTGTCATTCTTAAATAGGAGGATGGACTGCCACCCCTACGTTCGAACAAACAGGATGTACATGTTTTGTCGATCGCAAAAAGGAGGGATCTGACAGATAATCGCAGCTGCAGTCGCGTGCAGCTGACTTTGGTGAGCGTGCAGGCTGATGTATGACCGATCTTAAACGATCAACACCGAAAGGAGCGAAAAACCCTGACTGAACTAGTTACCGGTGGTGATTCGCAGCAGAAAATGATATTCGCTGGCAACCAATGCATAGGGCAAGCGACAATACAAACGAACAAGACGGCATCTAACACCAAGCGTCTTTCATATAGATTGAACATCACCCACAATTGATCGCAGCTGTCGCATTCCCATAGACTTTCCAGTCGGCCCCTTTCGAAAAGAAGCACTAGACTCGAGTTTCGCTCTCATTAGAGCTCGTCAGTAGTGCATATCCTTGCCACTGCCGGGACTAGAACTCCGGCCATGCTTTCATGAGGCAACCGTGTTTACCATTGACCTCACATTAGGCACGACCGAATTATCATATGTGAACGCTCAACCACTTTCGCTTGTGAGTAATGATCAGGTTGCCCGATCGCCTCGAGGAGACACAGTTACTGTCTGTTAACTCCAATCGATGACCCCTCGACTAGGACTTCTCTCCAAGTTGAAATCACAGAAATCATTGACTTGTTGAGCGGTATTTTGATTACTGATGAGTCTATATCAGATGGGAAACGTCCCGTAAAATTAAGATCAACTGATAGAACTCAGTCAGCCGAGCGATAGTGAAGATTGCTACATGGTGCAATACCGATGTGCTACAAAAGTGACTCAACCCATAAATCCGACATCACAGTACAGCATGGAGTTTTTGGGGTGAACGTGAAAGAAAGAAATTCTCATGACAGCCAGAACCTAATCGCGTGAATTGTTAAGTGAATGGTTACGCAGCAAATACATTAATGACTGGTTAACAACCTTCCAAACGAATAGGCAGCAAGCACATAATCACTTACCCCAGTACTGACTAGAGAGAGCATAACGCGCTCGTTTAGTGCCAATGTCTCACCACCCTTCATCTTGATGCGTTTCTTGTCGAGACATTTCATTGCATACCTTGTAGTAAAAGCGAAAAAACATGACGTATAGGTGAGTAGGTGGGTGAGCCAAAGGAAAATCACAGAAACGGCAAAGCGGTTGAGTAACTTCTTTTTGAGGGTTGATTAATTGATACATTCAACAAGCACGCAGTGAAAGTCAAGTCAAGATGAAATTTTCGACCTATCAATGTGTGGTTGGTAGTACACATACAACGTAGTTGTATCCTGTCTGTCACTAGTATAACTCCAGTTGGAGAACACTGACATCTCGTCGAGCCTTATCATGTATCAAGGAAAAAGCAGTCAGTGGCTTGTGTGTTGATGTTATACGTAAACGGTGATGAGGTTCTAATTCGACCTGAGAGATAACACACATTGTGGATGAGATAATCTCAGGTGAGAACAATTCACACCTGAAACCTCAACACAAATCAACCATGCAACTGGTTTAGTTCCCTTCAGTTGTTGAACCTGGAAGTGCATGTCAGGTTGTTTTGTAATTCAACCCACGGTGAAACAAGAAGCTACAGAGTGAAAGGAGCTTGAGAGACGTGCAAACTTGGTGTCGTTTTAGACGGCGTAAGAATAAAAACGGTCGTAGTACAATGATTGCACGCTAGAAGGATGAAAAAAGGAGCAACAGCGGCATTGTAGAATAAGAAACAGTGAGAAGAAAATGATGACGTTATTGAGTGACAGAACAAGTGCAACTCCGCACACGCCAAGTAAAAAAAAATAAGACAGTCCAACGGGCGCGAGAAAAGAATAAACTCGACTAGCCTTCTCCCCGAATACTTGGTATAGCCAAGCTATCCAAAATTTCGACCTTCACTCTTGTAGGTACGCATCAAGTCTGGGCTTGACGATACGGTCAGAACAGACTCTGAGAGACTTTTGCGGACTGCATTCACTTGGACGAATGCTACCTACTAGGTTTCATGTTGCAAGCTAGTCAGGTTGCTCTTATGATAATGATTCAAGCCAAACTGGAGCTAATTTTGTGATGGCAGGCTCAGCTAAAAAGGAATCTTGTATACCACTAGTACACGGTCTCTGATAAGCAAACGGCAACTGCAGAAACACATCAACTAGAGCATTAATGCAACCACAGTAGCCTTAATACTTCAATGATTCAACCTTTTAGTCTATGGATAGCCTAGGTGAAATGAAATTCCTAGCACCAACACGTAAAACCTACCAAAACACCAATGGAACGGAACTTTATTAGCTCACAACACCACACAACACCTCCACGAAATCATACCACCCAAAAATGGGATCCCAGATCGACAGCGCTCAACATTTGCTTAAAGCCGGTCAGATCAATGTTTCTGATTAGGTCACGAGCCGCGTGCATGCACGGCAAACTGATAGATAGACAACAGAAATACTAAATTCAGTACGCGGAAAAACTACATTTGAATGAAAGGAGGAAATGAATACGTAAAAAAAAACTTGTATAGAACTTATCACCATTGTAAAACAAGTATGAAGCTGCAGTCAACCACAGAATCACGGGAAGTATGATACTGAGCGTGGCCAGTGACATTTGAACACCTTAGACCGTGTATGAATCAGTTTTTAATTCGGAATTTGAGCCACAATTATCTCTATTCTCTCTCCCTCTCTCGCTCAGTAGTAACTAGTGGCAACTGAAATCAATACACGAGTTTTAGTTGAATAAAAATGAACTTCATTGTAGAAGAATGCAAAGTCAAACAAAAAATGAGTGTCTGGCTGATCCCAACGAAAAGTGGAGGAACGATTTCAGATATTTCGCTTTCTATCCGACCTAACACAGATAAAGGACTCACATTTTACCAGTGTCAGCTTTACGACATCCGTAGACCTCACCAAATCCGCCTCGACCGATAATTCGATGGACACTGAAATCATTTGTAGTAAGCTGCAACGGGGACGTGTAAACGATTTTAGTCAATGGGAACTGTTAATAACGCACACACACGCAGTGCAATAAAACAACTCATTATCAGATAGACAACAGCCGGGTTTTGCGATAAAACGAACATACCATAATAGAGATCAGTAGGCCAGACTATAATTAAATAACTTTAAATGAAAAGAGGAGATATGGCCGTTAAAAACTGCATCTTGAGCGCCGTAGTTCTACAAAAAAAAAACGATTTGGCGTGATTTGCGTGATTTCAGTAGCCTAACACATCGACTAGATAGACTTCCGGAGACGGTGCAGGAAGTTAAAGCCCAAACTCATTCAATACTGCCTTAAACTAATCGCCAATTAAGTCATACAAGCGTACATTGTGAGTTTTTTCGTACTTGAAAAGTTAACTGGTCCAAAAGGATAACAGCACGCCGATACGTCCAACGTCTTAATTCTTTGAAGGAACAGCCACGCCCTCGTGATACACACGTGCATCAGGACAATCGTTTGCTGTAAACTTACAGTCCTCTACGAATATGAAGAAAGAGAGAACAACAGAAAGTGTTCTAGAGTCTGAATATAATCACCAAAGTCCTTCCTAGTTCACCAACTACAGGGGCTTGGAACGGACTCCACATCAACAGAGGGTGCCCGTCAACACTGAATCAGCTGAAACATAGTTCCTGCGTCAGCAAACCATACCAGCAGTATCTTTAACCAGTAATCCAGCCCACATTAAATTCGGCCTCATTGGTGAGGTAAAAATATGTCACTGACCTGTCCAAGGGGTGTAAGTTCGGTCGCCCTAAAAGCAACGCCGTATCCGTTGCTAACTTGGTTAAGTTTTTTCTTCATCTTTCTATACATGAACCGTAGAAGTTCTTTTGGAGACATTGAGTGCATGTGTCGATGTGAGCAGTCAAACATTTGCTATCATCAGTGAAAACTAAGGGTAGTCTCATCTTCACAAGACTGTTCAGCCACCACTAAGGTTCGTCTATGCGTTGTCCAGTTAGCGCGTAAACGAAACCGCGGACTTCAGTTATAGCTGCTGGGACATTAATTCTTGTTTTCCAAATCGGTCGCCTCATCTATTCATGGGACGATGCGGCGGAGCGAATGTAGAACGAATCACTGGACGCATAGGGCTTCATCATATCCTAACAGATACCGTCTCAGACAAACGGAAAAGCGGTCCGGTCAATACAATGCTAGGTGAGCGACAACATATATCCCAAGCATACTACTTCCACGTAACGGGCTGGAGCTTCAGCTTGATGTCCCTGAAATAACTTGGGATTGCAGATCCCTTTCGCATTTCTGTGCACAATTCCTTTTTTCTAAATGCTAATAAAAACATAACCTACTGCTCCCAATCAGGTTACTTTCGTTTGTTGTGATGAACGACTGTTGTCAACCAGATAACAGACACTGCGAAAAGGTGGGGTGGTCACGATATTATGTTGAGGGGTGTAATGCGATATGACGAAACAAAAACCACACATCAATACCTGTAAAAGGATTGCAACTTGCACACTCCATTCCAGCCACACAAACGTACATCAAATAAACAACCCACCGAATAAACCTAATTGATATGCATTGAGCAACGTACAAGTGGTTTCAAATTGCTAATTCCCATAAGAGTCTCATACGGCACCTTTCGGAAAGAAATGCTGTACTCGAGTTTCCTCGGTACTAAGGCTCGCCAGTAATGCATATCCTTGCCACAATCGGGACAAGAACTCCGGTAAGGCAACCGTGTTGATCACCATGCCATTGACCTCATACTAGGTATCACACGCACACATTCAGCTCCATTCTCTTGTGGGTTACGCAGAGATTGACCGACATCCACGAGAGAAGACACAGAAACCGTCCTTTTAACTTTAATCGATTACTCCAAGATAAGGTTTGCTTATCAAGTTGCAATCACAAAAATCGTCATTTGCAGAGCGATATTTTGGTTACTGATAAGCAAGGGGGATGTGATTGATGTAAATTGAACATCACGTACAAATGATCGTAGCTCCCGCATTCTTGCAGACATTTCAGCCAGTCACTTTTAAAAAGTCACAGCTATCCACGGTGGGAGCAAGCACAATCGATTGAGACAGAAGACATTGTACAAAGCATCGCAAAACGTTGACCTATATGGAGAATATCAAAAACACTCCAAGCGTCTTTTAATGATGTGAGACCAGAAAAGAACACGTGTCTGGATGAAGGTGGGTAGACGAAGGAAACCATTGCTTTTAAAGTATAACTATTGAGAACGTCTTCATTTTCAGAGGCACAAATTGCTTCAACAACTTATAAAACCCTTCGTACACGAGTGGAAGACGCTTTCATGTACTTGCAAATTTGCCTGACAAGCAGATTAAATGCGCGTATTTACAAGAAAGATCTTTGTCCGATTTTCCATAAAAACCACTCGTGCGGGAATGATGGTGCAGACAGGTGCACGTGCCAAATAACAAGACCCCCCTGTCGTACTTCATGAATCTAGGCTATTCAGCAGGTCAGAACATAGTGCAGTTAAATCTTGACTTGACATACCTATGTGTCACGCAAGACACACTGAGCCTCAGCGTATTCACAAAGTGCATCACGCGACAGGATTTATCATAAATGCAGGCAGTTAGGTAAAATGAACAATCGTCGTACGTCCATCTGCGTTGAATAACAACTTGGAACAGCAGTGCAGTATACTGTAACTGTTCAGTAGTAAGGAGTGGGGTTACGATCTTCTGTCGGATTATTACAGTGTTGCAGTTCAAAACGGTGGCTTCAAACTGTTCGAATTAGCGCCTATTTAACGCGCAATGTCATTGCCCTGCAAATACTCCGAACGTCTCCGGAAGGACAATATCGCTCGGCTTAGAAAACACTGTTCTAATGATTCGTACCATCCCGGATGAAATCTAGCTGATGACCAAACGTGTGTACACAATGACTGGACCGTGTACTTAACTGCGTCAAACCCGATTAGTACTTTGAATGGACAAGCCAACGGAGTCACTCTTCCAATGAAATACACGATCGGAAATGGCAAATCTGAAGCAATCACTGAGCTACACACAAATCCGTCAGGATGCTAACATAACAACTTTGCAGCACCAGCCAATTTTGACCTGAACATTTGACTGATTGCCAGTTGGACTCGATAGACGACCAAAACAACTGACAGGCACGATGTGACTTACAGAGCGATTCAGTTTTGCATTCAAAAAGCTTCGCGTCCCAAGGGTACTTTGTTTCAGGAACTGACATATGCCACATACAAATCCACCACTCTCTACATTTACGTACAAGTAGGGATTTATCTTCTTTCACACACCAGTTTTTTCTCTACCTCCAAAATACTCTCCGCCTCATTAACTCCAACTCACGCGCATTAACATTAACTCACAAAAGTATACATTACTCCACAATTCACTCATTTTCTAGCACACCCTTCGTCAACCATACTTGAATTTTTTATATACTTCCCCCCTTTGAGCCATACGCCCCTCGATCACCCCCAGCCCATGCAAATAAAAACCACCTAGTATCGACTACCCTCCCTCTAATAGATCTCCAAACAAATACCACTCGAAATAACGCGGTCAACTCAACCCCTTTCCTTCGGATTCATACCCAACGTATATAAACACTACCGAAACCAAACAAACCTTACCAACCCATTTCAAACCGATCACATCACCCCCCAGCACTTATCCCCATAAAACGACGCATGTATCAAACTAACGTTCTTAACAACCTCTAAACTCCATCCCTACGACCATAAAATCCATCACTCAAACACCAACTCCCTAAAAACATACTCACAACCCAAACATTCCTTCCCTATTACCCCCATAATAACATAAGAACTCGGCATCACAACCGCCAAACTAACTTTTATCACCCCAACAACATCCCAAAAACAAAAAACAACCCTCTTTCACTTTGTTTTAACTATTTTTCATTATTTTTTTCTCTAACTTTCATCAACCAATACAAATACAAACGCCACACGCCAATCCAAGTCAACAACAAATATAAACTAAGAGATAAAAACAAAGACCATCCCACCAATTGTACGAACCACACATAACCCAACACTTTTTCTTATAGGTACTACTAACTCCCATCCAACTAAAACCCTAGATCGAACCTTCAAAACATAAATAAAATAAAAAAAAACCCCCCAAATCTCGCTTATCTAATGTGGTCCCGAAAACAAAACCTCAGAATTAATAACAAACAACAGCCTCTTCATCTCGCTTCGTTAATCAATGGCAGTCGTCGTTCACGCGATATCTAGTGTCCACGAAGACGTCGTGTGAACAGTACCCCTACACCATTTCGCATCAACTCTTAAACAAAACCATATGTCAGAAAGTTTCCAACAATACTCGATTACCAGATAACGAAAACTGAAGAAAAACAACATACGAAAGTGTGCGCCATAACGCCAACCTGACAGACCGGACGAATGACAAATCAAACCAAACTCACGTTGATACTCAGTTCAATTTTTCACTTTTGGCAAAAATCGGGTGAATATTATATTGGCTACTCGATAATGTATTGATTAACAGAGAACGTCAGGGAAAAATAAGAAATAACTTACCTGCGAAGAAAACCTTCAAATACTTCACCACGTAAAGTGGGCAGGGAGTTCGTCAATGTACAGCTGAAGGAAGAAACGAACCATCGCGATTATGACGACTGAAACAAAGGTACACATAACCGGGAAAAGTGTCCGGAGGAAGCTTGTTTGTTTTCTGAGCCTGCATGAGCAGATCATGTACATGATCCAGTATGCACTTAGAAAATTTCTAGCAAGAAAAAAGTAAAAAATGGCTAGCAAGTGTATTTGCATACGTGTGTATGGGACAGTAGTTCTTTCATGATATATTGATCGTAAATGTCTTTACCTAATTTGATTCGCTCCTCATCAGTTTCAAGTTTTTCGAACTTTTTTATCTGCAAGACAAAATGAGATGGTTGGACAGCCACAAAATGTGAAATAGCTCACGTCCTCGTAGAAACCGAATTGGGGAATAGGCTCTTCACTAGCATTCAGAGCATAATCTCGAAACAGTAAATAACCTTCATTGAGAAAATTGTAAACAAATGAGCTGAAAACTAACCTAATTTTTCATTGAAAATTTTCTCAAAAGTTAATTCACCGTTTTTCTCCAGATATTTCGTCATTATGCTTCGAATGCTATAAAAAGTTGTAAGCGGAATGTTATTAATAAAGTACGGAAAAACAATTAATTTTGAAAAGGAAGTATCAATTTTAATATAAACACAGGACAACAAACATAATCAGTGTTTGGAGAAATACTGAAAATCACGTCTGAGGATATAATAATTGAACAACAGTAGAAAAGTGTAGTACGACAGTGGCTCTGCGATGAAAACGCCCAGCTACCAAATAATATGGTGATAGCTTTGAGACCGGTTTCCGCGGCTGATCCTGTCCATGTTCGAGTAACCCGAATGTATATAGCTTACAGGTGGTTCTTGTATGTTGCATCGCAGCGAGTATCTTGTGAAATGATAACTAGAAACGCAACTTAACTAATACAACAGTGTCAAAACATATTATCCCTGGACATGATGAAAGACTAGACGAAGAAAATTGGCAAATAGAAGGTTCTATCGCTTCGTGAGCATGTGCGGAAATCTTTTACAGAAACGCCCAAATTGGTGGATGCATTGAAGGAAGACATTCGAAACACCTTTTAATATTGACTAAAAATCAGAGAATCGAAATCACCAAATACAACACAACAGTCATCTGAACAACGGCTTAGTTGCCACATTAATTCGAAGAAGGAAACCTGCTTACATATACAGAAGACAACAAATAGGATGAAACCTCTGTATCTAGGCTCAAGCATACAATATCAAAGTACTACGCTTCGAAATCAAGCAACCGAGATATACACGACAACGAAGATGGTACATCTGGATGTTGGCATATAGAAATTAGAAACCACCCATGATTCGTAGCTCTTATCACATTCGACAGTAGTGCGTTTGTCTGTGTGTCCGCAACAATGACCCTGCGCTGGCCAATTCGTATTCGACTCAACACTGCCGAAAAATGTAGGCCCATAGAAGGACAAGTGTGCTCCAATTAGTATGCCTCGTAATTCATCTGCAAAAATAGTCCCAAAAACTAAAAACTCGTAATACTAGAGTGCGGACAAGGTTTTCAAGGAGATGGCAAACGTACACAGTTGAAAGTGTTATTCTAGGTTGAATTTAGTCCGCCGAAGTAAAATTGATATGAGACATGAGATTGACTTACTCCGCTACCTTGACATAGCGGTCACATCTGTGTAAAGTATCGATCCAAAGGGTTACGCCGATTACAACTTCGGTCCTACAAGGTACAATCATGCCTGGCAAGTTGAACGAGGGGAGTCAGACGAAAGAAACTAGAGTTGCCTGTTTCCGGTGATGATAAAGCCAAATCTCGCGGTCCAGCTGGAGTGGGGATTACACTGGGTTCTAGAGCAGAGTAAGGCAAGCTCAACTAGATCCCAGTGTCTACGTGCCGTTAGACTTATTAGTCTGGTCAAAGTCAGTCAACACAAACCGGCTGGTGGATAACAGCAGTAATCCCCACTTTCAAAAAGGTGGAGTATGTCAATTTACTGAAGCTGTTGTGTGCCCATTCTGAGTGCAAAGTGCGCAGTTACAAGCAGTCCTCTCGAGTGTTCCCCCACTTCAAGAGACGTTCGACTGGGTTTGTAGTCTCCTCTCTTCTCTTCAACCTTATTATGGACAATGTTCTGTAGGCAGCACTCTTCTACAACGAACACGTAGACCACATTGAGTCGACTCAATGATATGGCTGTTCCGTATGGTATGCATTTTGCACCTTCGGAATGTAAAATGTTGTTAAAACATTGGGTTCGCACTGCCCCTGTTTTGTTATTGCAAGCAGGCCACCCGATCACCGCATCCAGCTGGGTAATAACGTCTCATCAGCTTGCAATATTGTTGATGGAGTGTCGATATGGATAGCAAAAACACAGTGTATTCGCCACTCTTCGTCACTTACAAAGTGACAAAGACGTCCACTTGTCGACCAAAGACAGAGTTTACAATGCGTGTGCGCACTCCGTCTTGATCCAAGGATCAGAGACCTGGCTCATTCGTGTGGAAGATATAACTGGACTCTCAGTATATGACTACTATTAGTTCCTTCAGTTGGCCTGTATCAAATTGGCTGACTTTGTGAGCAACGTGGCGGTCCGTCGGCGCGTATTCCGGGAACGTACAAATTCTGTGACCAATGACCGAAATAATGAAAACGCACAGTCTTCGCTGGTTGGGTCACGTATTTCGTATGCCAACAGAGTGTCTACTGCATTGTTCAGCGCGGTTGCCGATGGATGAGGGAAGCCATAACGCAGCCAACCGATGACTTGGTCACTAGCTATGAAAGCTTTGACCGTTCCGCTGATGAAGGTTGCTAAGTGCCGTCTGCTTTGTTGGGGAGTTCCCGGCCATCAATACCACTGGTTGGGAACGCTCTCTGGCATGGCAACGTCTGGCACTCAATCGTCAGCCTGTATCCGCAAATTTTCTGGCTCTTCATTCTCATGAAACGCAATTGTTCTCGTTTGTTTGCCTGTTTTCTGTTCTTTCTCTATACTACTGTTTAGTAACTATCTATCACTGTACTACTTCGTGGAACACTGTCAGGACCAACGACAGACGGAACCGTTGCCCAAAGCCGATGATAAGAATAGTGACAAAAAACCGTACCAGATTGCGGATAAGGACCACACACCAGTCCAAACGTTACTCACATAGGAGGTATGCATGATTTATTTCGGTAACGAATAAAAAATATGGTTAGCCTGTCATTATCTGACAATTAATTGACGCCGACCGGACATGATACATATATTGTCCTTGTTCTTCATTGACTGCATCAAAATGGTGAAGCATATCGACATCTCTTTAGTCTACATCCAAATCAGCTGACGAAACATCGTGGCGTAGCTGATTTATGTACAAAGATTATGAGCATGTCTAGAAAGAACTACGGTTCAACCTGCTGTTCACTCCGATGGTGGCGAGGAATATACCTCAAAGAACTAAGAGCAGGATAAAATAAGACTAACCAAAAGAACTGGAAGTGTCGTAAGTGCCAACGCACCACTGGTTGCGACACGTGACCATCTCGGACAGCGTTTCCAACAAGCGATATCAGTTATCATGAGGCTCCAAACCTCGCAGATGACACCCACACGCTATACTAAACGGATGAATCAGCGCCATCATAGTTGGTGAGCAAGTTGTTGCTTGACTATCCCACAGTTTAAGAATATTGTTTGCTAACTCAGTGAACAATACCAGGTTTAGTAAACGCTCAGCTAGCATGCGAGTTATGTGACTTAATAATCGCAGACTATGCAACTCAATCCTTTGACGAAGTGCTCAGGTATCTTAAGTTTCTTGAAATACGCGCTGGTGAACCACCGCGTAGTTCACGCGATCTTCTGCTCGACGTGGCGGAGAAAGAGTCCTCGTTGGATATTAAGCAACTCGACAGAATTCAGCCCTCATACGTGACCTTGTATATCTTCTAGCAAAGTGTGTCCGTTGCAATAATGGTTGAAAACTAGCGTGAAAATCCTTACCTGTCAACACTAACATATCTGTTGAGCATTGTTGTCGTAATGTCGAGTCCGACAAGTTTTTCATCGTTATGTTACGGATATTTGAGTGCTTTAAGGAATAATTCCTAAGTCAACATATTCTCTGTGCACTGTTCTCGAAAAATGTAATACTTTTCTTTAAACGAACCAAAAAATTTTGACAGTTTAAAGAAAAGTTGGAACACGAACTGTAGTAGACACCAGCACTCTGTACTGTTTCAGTGTCAAATTTACAATAGCATAAATTACTACACATCAGTCATTTAAGGGTTAAGAGAGGTCACCAAATCCAAGGCGGAATAAGTCCGTGAACAACTGCCTCCGAATACATAGCCGACTTGAGTCGGGTGATCAAACAGAATACCAGGTTGACAAGTAGAAAAGTTCACTCTGGGTAGTGAGCAGAGACAAACATGCAATATTATCTATGGTGAATATTTTCGATCAGCACTTTCATGCTGTAGCTGACGGAAGTTACTAGCCGGCTTTTCATCTCTGTGACAGAAGGATCATTAGCCTTAAATCTATTCTAGATTACTGCGGGTATGAAGAAAAGTTAAGATGATCAGTATCAGTATGCATCGGATAGTTTTGGCCTTTTTGGTGGGGGATGGTTTGTACTATTCAGCATAATGCTGACATCAAATGAATTGGGGTGTCATTAACGAAGCTGTACTCACTAATCAGCTTGCAGTTTGTACCATCTGCGGCATCGAAATTACGCACAGTTGTCGTTGGTTGCGTGTGATTTGCTATTGGAAACGTAGCCTCCGTATGACGATTATGCGAACAGACTCTTTCTCCGCCACGTCGAGCAGAAGGTCGCGTGAACTACGCGGTGGTTCA
>LOND01029219.1:0-17057 GCA_014220965.1 Paragonimus kellicotti
CGTTAATCCGAATGGCACTCTTACGTACCATTCAGTTTTAATTTAGCCAGCATCAGGGTAGAACAAGTTGTTTACTTATGTCATGCAATAAAAGAAACAAGTTACAAGCTGAGCCAGATCAACCAACAGGAAATTCAAGGCTTCCATACTAATTGCCTTCCCTCATTTTGTCGATGTATCTTGTTCATCAAAACAGTCCATAAGATCTCAATAAAAGTGAGACTTGCTTTGTGCTACAAACTGTGTTTCTGAACTCACTTTTGGCGGATGACAGATCAAAAAACCCTCTCTTGACGTAGCATTGTTCCGATGCCATGGGTTTTTTAAGACGTCCTAATTTTACACCGAATTCCTCATTCAAAGAAGAAATAGCCTGATAACATTTACTAGTTTTCATGTAATCGAGAAAGATTTTTAACAACTTATTGAATATGAATGCACATAAATTTGATTCATCGTTGCGCTTCATGGAAAGCAAATTGTACAGATTGACCAGCAAGTGTAAACGCCGTATGACGAAACTTGAGGTATATCATATTTTTCAAAATGAGTTGAATTCACATATAAAAATAACATCAGTTTTTCACGGTCATTCAATGCGGCTTTTGGGACAATGGTGAGGTTCACGTTTCACGAGTTCCACCACTGGATGTTGAAAAGCGCATTGCGCAAACGGAAGAATGAGGGGACTACAAAACTTAGTTGAAAACAGAGTATGATAGTCATCAAACGAACTGATGATTGAAGTGTCGCTCCTGTTCGACAGTCGAGATTCACAATTATTGCGCGATTGTCAAGGTTACTTGTCAATGCGTAATGTACGTGTAGCGCAACTATAACGCTCATTTGGGCTACTAGGGGATCCGGATGTCAACTGCTTCAAAATATCTCACTGTGGTAGTTTAACCTCCAGAAGGTTTGTTGGCTTTAGTGGGAGGTAGTAGGAGGAATAGGTGAACAGATTACAGAATACGGTACTCACGGACCGCAAACGTGGGTTCGTAGCTGAGTCACTAAAGTAAGCACGGCATGCGAATAGGTTCATAATGTTGATTCGAGTCTACTTGAGGTCAAACTTCTAATTAACTCCGCATAACCTAGCAAAAAGTATCTTTGAAAAACAGAGTCGGTAAACTGGTTACCATGAAAAAATGCAACGAAAATAACAATCACATAAAGCCAGTAGGGATAAATGACGCGGACCGGTTCTTCCCCTGATGGTAAAAAACAACCAGGCCAACAAACAAAAAGGTAGATGACATCAATGAGTTCTAAAGAAGACAAACATTCACCATACTGAATGAAGACTAGATTCAAATGACAAAACTGCTCTACGATCATGGAAGATATACTCGGAAACAGTAGCTCAACTAGCGTATTTTAAAGATTGCGTAACCGAGAAAAACGGTCTCGCAAATTTCCACTTAAAAATTAAATAAGATGAAATAAGGACAGATTCAGAAAACTGGAAAGTTAAAGAGCAGCATTAGAAAGGGTACATGACAGATTCCAAATGGGGATGTCGGGTGGTGTTAATTTTGTAAGTTTCGGATCAAGCTACCTATGAAATGAGAATTGGTAATGAAGTACTGCCGAAAAACTATGAAATCGAATCAAAACACCACTCTGACAGTTGATACACTGGTTAAGATGACAAAAGCGATATCACACAATGTGTGCCTTGTAACATTCGAACTCAAAAGCAACGACAAATAAGATTTACTCTTGAAAAGAATAACAGAAACATCTAACATCGAAACAGCACGTGCACCACCAGATTCAACCTTACGACAGCTCAACTTCCAACTCCAGAAAAAACTCAGATAACTGAGCCCTCTTGCAAACACACATGACGACATTTCGCTTGACTGTTTTTCATGTTTACAAGGTCAGAGATATACCTCTCCATAAATCGAAGCGTTATTTTCACTACAGCGAGAAATACACCTACGGTTACAGAGTACACTGTAGTCGAGTTCGAAGTGAAGAAGTTTCCAAATTTCAGGGGCTACTGGACTGTCACAACGAGACTGGACCTTGACGTGGTGTGACGGCTTGCGCATCTCGATGACCTATTGGGCTAAACTGGACGGTGTGGTCACCACACCGATAGAGTCACTTATACCTGGCAGACCAATAGGTAGAGGTCTGACAAATCAGTCTCATGGTCCTCCAGTGGGGTGGAAGAAGGTTGGCAATCTTTGTTCCGCGAAAAAAAATGTACCAGTTCTGGTACATTGTTCACCAAAACCGTTGCCTTGCGTAAAGGGCTTTTTGAGCCAAACGCTTTGGTTGAGAACCCTAATCGTTCTCCTGTCTAGGTCTGGGCGTCCTGGCAGTATCTCAGCCCACACACAACCATGAATATTCACAACAACAAATTCCATACTGCATCGGCCGTCTCGCAGTATAAACCGGGTCGCCCTATCTGCTGCATACAGCAGGGTGGATAGGCGAAATCATGCTACTGCTGACCCCTCCCCCACTGTCCTATCAAATTTAGCTCTCAGGCCCCTCCCGACCTCCATTTCTGATAATTACTCTACAGGTCCCACAACAGATGTAGCTAACTGTAGTAACACTGAGCCGGTAAGTTCCGTCTCTTGCCATTCAGCTTCAGGCCTCCCTCGTCCCTTGCTTAGACCCAGAATGCGAATTACTATAGATGCCTTCAACGTTCGCACGCTAAAACATAGGTCAGCAGGCCGCTCTCGCACGAACGTTAGACTCGTTGCATGTCGATGTCTGCTGTATCTCGGAGACTAGAATCCAGGACAGTAGTCAACGTATGGAACTAACAGCACCCGCATTGTCTACCCGATACTGGTTATACACTTCGGGTGACTCCACAGCCGCCGTTACAGGTCAGGCTGGAACGGGTATGGTTCTCAGCACGACGGCCGCAGCCGCATTAGTAGATTGGATTCCTGTTAACAGTAGACTTTGTGCCGTCCGCTTGGCAGGTTCTGTTAAAACCAGCTCTAGACGCAAAACTTTCAGAAATTTATTCACTGTGTCTGCTTATGCTCCTACTGACTGTAGTGACGTCGGCGTCAAGGACGCATTTTACTCGGATCTGGCCGTTCTCCTTCGGTCCACACGTGGCTCTCATAGAGTCGCTCTGGCCAGGAGATATGAATGACCAGGTCGGCCGCCTTCCATGAAGCCGAATCTCGTTTAGGTGGCAGGTTTGGGATAGCGTCACACCGATCAGATAATGGCGGGCGATTGTTGCAGCTGTGCGCTGAGCATAAGCTATTTTAGCCAGCACTAGTTTTAGGCATCGTGCACGTCAATGCTATACTTGGCGCCCGCCTTCTCCGAATCAGGCCTGGTCTCAGATAGACCACATAGCCGTTAGTTATAGGTGGCGGGGTTCCATTCAAGACTGTCGTTCTTATTGGAGCACATACTTGGATTCAGATCATGCGTTGGTACGTTGTCGTTTTGTTCTTACTTTTGCTGGGCAACGACCCCACCGACAGCAACGATTAGCTGTTGAGAAACTGGCTTTACCATCGGTAAAGCATAATTACCAAACCAGCTTAGAAAGCTGCCTTAATAGTTCTCACTCCAAAGATCCTAATAGCTGCTGGACTCAAATCTCACAGGCCATTCAGAAAGCAGGTACTGTAGCATGCGGCACGGGGTACATGGGGTAAACAAACATTGGATTTCAGAGAAATCCCTGGAGTTGTTAGAAGCCAGACGGAAGGTTCCTCCTGGTAGTTCACATAACAAGTCTAGAAGAGATATCCGTAGGAAACTGAAACGTAGTCTAAAGGCTGATCGTGAGGCTTGGTTAGTGGAAAAAGTTAAGGAAATGGAAACCGCATTTGCCTCAGGGAACATCGGCAAACTGTTTAAGCTGATCCGTGCCACTGGTCCCAGGCGACCGTCGGTCAGTGAAGCTATCAGCGAGTAGATGGGACACTAATCGATAATAAAGTTCGCAAATGCCTTTAGTCACTCAAATATAATAGGGCTGCTGGTCCAGATGATCTCGTGCCGGCACTTTTCAAAGAAGGTGGAGAGGCGTTAGTAGAGGCATTGACTCAGTTGTTTCAACTTGTGTGGACGACGGAGACCATCCCTCCGTGCTGGGGTCACTCGATAATAGTTCCCATATTTAAGAAAGGAGCCCGGGGCTCTTGCGAAAACCATAGAGGGATTTAGTTTGACCCCAGTCATTTCAAGGGTTCTGGCATCCATTATACTTCGTCGACTCACTGCAGTTCGGGAGGTAAACATTAGGGAAGAACAGGCAGGGTTTCGCCCTGGGCGGGGTTGTATAGATCACATTTTACTCTTCGTCAAATTCTGGAGCAGCGTCATGTGTACCGCCGGCCAACAATCGCCGTATTCCTCGACTATAAAGGTGCGTTCGATTCAGTGGAGGACTGTCTGCGGCACTCAAATGATGCCGGCGTGGACCTCCTACCTGGTGAAAGACTGACTGATCTTGATTATGCTGACGACAAGGTTTGCTGTTTGACAACTTTCAAGCGGCACAAACAACGCTAGACGCAACTTCGGAATGCGCTTTGCAGCCTCAAAATGCAAAGTGCTTCTGTAAGATTGTAAGATCCAAATAAAGATTACATCCAAGCAATTAATATGATGGGTAAATGGTGATTAGCGTGGAACGTATAACATATACGACAAATTGGAGGCAATGCAAATGAAATACAAAGCAAAAGCTGATGAGGGAGAAGTCAAAAACAATTTGGTTTGGGAATACAGAAGTGGGTGTGCCAATGTGCAGCAAAGTGGGTTGTACTTAGGGTCGGCCATTTAGAAAGTGGTAATTATTGTAATTCGATGCCATTTGGTTTTACACAGGCAAACAATGCACTTTAGCTACACAACTAATCAAACCAATTTCCAAGGAGAAAGTCAGAATGTTAACCTCTTTTCTGACCACATTCATTAGCAAGTTAGAACAGCCATCGTACGGAACGAAACCCAAGAAAAAACCGTACTCTGTGTCTCTCAAGGGTTCACCGACAATCCCTAGGGCTGCTAACCAAAATGAGAAGGTGGAACTGATTCACTGAAGGAAACTGTTCAGGTCCGTAAGCTGTATCTTGGGAATTCAATACATTCAGCAGCTATACGAGCACATATACGATAGATACAATTAAAAGAGCCATTGATTTGGTTTTCGCTAGTTCTTACATGAAAAGCCGTACTGACTAGAAATCTTTGTCAAGTAAGAGCTAAATGAAGAACCAACGAAACAGATATGAGCCTATAAAAACAATTGCAATTGGATACAATCAGACATGTGAAGGTAGATCAAATTAAACGGTATGACTGACATCAAATGAAATTTCGGAAGCATTGGCTAACAGGATTTAGGACGGTTGCTTAAAAGATCAACAGAAAAAAATTGCAAAGAAAACTCGGGAAATGGTTGAAGAGCAGCACGGCCAACGGAGGAACACAAGTGCATCCGAAAAACAAGTGAGGGATTAGGTTGTGTAGAAACGACAAGTTCACGTTAAAATCCAAACAACACATAGATGAGATTGAGGAGTGAACAGATAAGGGAAAACAACCCACAAATGAAAAGCTATCGGCTTGAACATCACATCACTGCAAAAGGAAAAAATGAACAAAAGAGGGTCCACCTGACCCTGAACAAATTTGATACAAAAGACGAAAGGCAAAATGTCTACAGAATTAACACATTTGAAAAAGCTTGTAGATAGAGGAGTGACACAACGGACTCACTTGAACCAAGGTGAACAGCTGTGGGAAAGTCCGCCACCATCAGTTGGTCTCGGATAAGGCTGAGGATAGAAAAGAATGGATGAGAATACAGATGCATGGAAGATCTGGTTGTGGATGGTTCATGTCAAAACATACGGACAGCAGCAACATAGTCAGAAATATCATGTTCTGACATAACGAACCGGAAAAGAGAATAACTGAAAACGAGACGGTACAAGAGGAATAAGTTTACAAACCTCTGAAATCCAGAAATGTGGCGCACATAAGCTCGATCTGAGTAGAAAAAGACGGATTTGAAAAAACTGTGGGAGTGCCTTCATCTGGAATTGCGAACGTGTCCAACATGATATCCAATGGAAACGAGTACTGACTCACTGATGTTGCTGCATTCGAACGTTGCGGACCGAAATGAGTGCGATGTCATTTTCATATGCTGTCGTTGACGCGGACGCCACATAACACCTGCCCATGATGAACACACAGGATTGCGTCCGTCCAGTTGTTGTGATCAGATCGGGCCTAAACAGCTGCTTCAATGATGAAATCGTTGTCGGAAGTCGGTTGGCTGGGTTGCTGTGCTGGCCCATTATTGAAAGGAGAGCTTGATGGGCCGTGCGAAGCATGAGATTCATGAGAACTCCAGCTGATAATCGGCCTTTGGACAATGCAGGATTGGGGGATGTACAGTAGACGAACGTAAAACCCTGTAGAACCTTGCCTGGGAGCTTTGAGCAGTCCCCATTGTAAAATATCCGCGGAGCGTTCACCTTGGTAGGTAGACTACGGGTGATAAGGCGGAGACGACATACGCCGGATGAGGAAACGAGCAGACGTGAATTGGGTTCCGCTGTCCAACACGAAGATGTCGGGAAATCCATGTTGGCCGAAAATATGGTGCACCAACCAAGAAGAAGCGGGACACTCTAACAATTGGACCAGCGGAACCTAAGTGGAGGCGTCACCATGGGACACAGTTTTATGTTTGTCTACTGCACAACCCCCAGTCCTGCATCGCCCAATGGCCGACCATCAACCGAAACTTTCAAAAGTCGCGAGCTTCGTTCAGTCCACCAAGCTCTCAGTCCAACAGTGAAGCAGCACAACCAAGTCACCCGAGTTTCGACAACGGTTTATCCTTGAGGTAGTCGTTCAAACCTGTGGCTATCGACCTGACCTCAAATGAAAAAACGCAAACGTGAGTGTTTATCATGAGCAGGTGTTATATGGCGTCTCTGTCGGTAGCAACATATGGAAACGTCACCGAACTCGGTTCCGTTCATACTGTCCGAACGTAGTAACAACAGTCAGCATTCGCTTCCGTTGGACATTTTATTGTACACGTTCGCAGTTCTGAAGGCAAACTCTTCCACGGTTCCCTCGTCTGATTATCACCAGCCTCCCGCTCAAACGTTGCAGCAACCACACCAGACTCGTGATTTGCCGTATGCAGCTGAACCCTCGAGTCGAGTGCTACGGGTGAATGTAATCTCAAACAAGAGATGGTTCTGAATGGTTTGTTTATCGAGATGTTTTGATCTTTTCGTGCCACAATGTATCAAAAGCCAATCATGGCGCAAGCTTCTCTCTTGTCCTCGAATTGGTCTATTTCATTTCCATCGCATCAACTAAGGTGGGTTTCTTTAGCCAATCGAAGTTTATATATACGCAAACGCCGGCGTGCTAGGTCATCTTCGATTTGAGAGTAAATACATGTTCTAATGAAGGACTAACGTCTTCCGTGATCTTCTGGGGGTAAAGGTATCGTTAGGTTCCGTACTACGTGACTGCGATTCGGATAACGTATATTCGTGAGCTAGTCAGTTCTAGTTTTCACTGACCACTCAGGTCATAACAAAACTGAACAAAGAAAACTTGTTTCATTATTACAAAATAAGTGCTGAGGAATGAGTATCTTGAAGAGTTTTTTAATCATTCTTCTTAATTCGTTATTCGTTCTGTAACAGGGAAGCAGTACGTAAATTAATTAGAGATAATGACTAACTTAGTGGTGACCTAGTTTGCGAATGTATCGGAGCGTCCCAGAGAGTAATCGACATAATGCAAATGTCTTGAAAAGTCAGACGGTATCTGGTCGAGTGAACAACATTCAAGGTATGATCAAACCACATCATGCAAAAATGTCCATCAGTCAAACAATGTTGACTATCAAAGTTTGAGGGAGAGGTTTTTAGTCAGCCCATTAACAGCCCCATCAGTCCCCAGAACAACCTAACCATCTGTTAAAACTCTAGAGATGAAGCGGCAAACAAATAATGTTATACTGTAATTTTTTTAAATATTCTAGCGGGATATTGACAATTTCGCTGTTCATGTACAGTAGACAGGTGGATTGTCTGTGGTAACTTTTCCGCACACAACCTGACAGTGCGCAAATGCTAGACAATTTTCTCGCACCAGTTAACCGGATGTACTACCGTGTACACAGTAAACAGAACCTTTATGGCTCATAGTGACCCACGACTGACTCACGTTTCTCCTGATGGCAAAAATCGAGATCAATTATCCCCGAGTTACTAGACTAAGTTGTATTATATCAGCACTCCTTGAACATTTGAAATACCAATTTAGATGTGAACCAGTTGACCGAAGCAAGGAAATAATCGGATATTATTTCAAATTGAACACCAACAAATCGGATATCAATCGTGTGACGTCAACCAATTATCCCGGGAAGAGTTCATATTTGGTCTTGTGAGCAATTTGAACCATTTAATGCTTTCCGAATAAGTCTTAAACAACTTCGGAATATTGCGAATTTGTGGTTTCATTTGTCACGAACATTTTGACGAGGGCCTCGGAAAACGCATTCCGATGTAATTCAACATATTTTACTCACTGGATGCAGCTACTTAATATATTAAAGTAGTTTGCATGAATCACAATCGCAAGCCAGATAGTCAATCGGATATGGCAACGCGAAAAGCAATAAAACAATCAGTTGCATCAGCAACTGAAGCAGGCCGAAGCACGGGCGTGTTTCCTGCAAGTTGAACTAGTGTTGGTTATCTGCATGTGCACGATCCGTATTCGATATTCGATGTTACATTACCAACCAGATTATCGGCTATAAGGACACGGGAAAACATTTCTAGCTTAAAATGGGGGAAAACGGGTAATGTATAGAAACATGTGCGTCAGATCAAAGCTATTGTCTGAAGTTTTACAGCAAGGTTTTCACAACTCTTCAACTTCACAATTTAAAATTATAAACCCCGAAATCATGCGGAAATTTTCCTGCTTGGTGTTATTGCAACAATTTATCATAAATTTACTGACGGATGCTTCGAAGTATTAACGATTCACAGCTGCCCTGTGAAATATGAACAGCGAGCTTCGATAAAGACTTATTTGACTTGAATTATGCGACGAGTATAAACAAGAAATCGCGAAAAAAATCATCGCCTATTGTTATTTTATGTATATGAAGGTCACCCTGCAGAAACTACATTGCCGGTTTCGAGGAAGACTTATTGGAAATTGAATGTGCAACGACAATCAGTACAAGCAATTGGAGGTCCTCATTAAAACTGCCCGCATTAACCAAAATGTAAAGTTCCCTATCCAGTAGGGAAACTTTCAATATCTATGATGGTTACTGATTAGATCTTTGTGCTATAATGATTACTCAATTGTTCATCCTACAGATTTCCTCGGGAAACAATAAAAGGAAACGTCCGAAACGAGAATAAACTAATGAACGCTGTCATCGAGAGAGAAAAGACCGGAAGACAAATGACTATGCGTCGATTTTTATGTGCATTTGAAACTACTACACAAAACTGATTCTCGAATGAATGTGTATTTATTCACATTTCAAAGAGTTTCGAGAAACGAAAATTCTGTGAGAGACGCGGTTGGAAAGCAGCGAGTAATCGGTGTTATCAAGGAGAACTAAGTTCGACAGTATCTAGCATCAGATAAGATGGGGCATATGCATAAGTTTCCGGGAGAACCGCAAGATGCCGTAAAAAAGTTAATTCTCTCAATTTTACGCACTACTGGTTTCTGGAGGATCCCCTGTAGGACCGCGTTTCATTGTTCACGTGTTAAGTGAGGGTAGCAACGATAAACGTTGGGATGCTCTGCTTAGGATGTTCTGTCCGCTGTCAGGAGAGCTTTTTAGTATTTCTAATTTGACAAGCAGCACACAAAACATACCCAACAGGACGTCGAGAACAGTTGAAGTCTGAAACCACGCTGTCGTCCGGAAGTTTGGAGATTTCCTCTAATCATCGGATGTCGTATTAAACAGGTCGCAGTTTGATGGACGTGCAGTTGGCATACAGAAGATCTAATCCGACTACTACAGACCGCATTCTCATTAGCTGACTAGTCAGTAGAGAAA
Source organism: Paragonimus kellicotti (assembly GCA_014220965.1). Classification (NCBI taxonomy): domain Eukaryota; kingdom Metazoa; phylum Platyhelminthes; class Trematoda; order Plagiorchiida; family Troglotrematidae; genus Paragonimus; species Paragonimus kellicotti. The sequence goes on from LOND01029219.1 coordinate 10,103, forward strand.
TTTGAGCATTCCAAACTATACGCCGATGGACAGTGGATTCGTCCATGTAATATTAATTCATTTTACATAGGTTAAACTGTTAGTAACAATTGTGGACGAAAATGGGAGAGTTCCGTAAAGTTTTTAAGTTGGCAGGTTAAGTATTCGAAGCGTAGAACAAAGTTTAACAAACATACATTGTAATCAAGCTTTTTATTCGATAACCGGATGTCCCTGTAACGTAACGAATGACAAAAGTTTGTGAAGATATAAAGTACCTCTTCCACCGTAACAGGCAGCTCACTGGCAAAACTACCAATCGATGAGATGATAGAACTCCTAATAGTCAAACGAATAACAATACCAAGTGGCTTATCTGTGACAAACAAAGATAGGGTCACGGCGAGTCCATTCTTATAGCAATACTAAACGTTTTGATTACGTAGAGCGTACTCCCATACATCATCAACGATAATAATACCGCATCAGTGGCGTACAGCTGACATACAACAGTGAATATAGAGGGAAGGGGTGAGAATTGACTCCTGAAAAACATTTTATGAATTAAAACATTCCACAGTAAGGTGCATGAACCTTGTGAAGAATCAACTGAGCTATCAATCAAACTGATGTGGCTCTTGTACGACAGCCATCTGGCGGTTGACCGTTGCAAACATTGGTTGTATTCGTATCAGCAGCGCCCGATTGGGCTATTATTCTTACTCAAAGAGATCCATTTATAGCTTAGGTATTGAGTGTCGAAAGTTAGAAACATAATAGTGGGATGAGTACGACAGCCACGACTTATTCAATGACTCACATAAGCATTGCGCAACACACAAACGGTAGCATAGCGAATCGTTTCTCGTCTGAAAATAATGTATCCCACAGACGAATCACATCTGAAAAGAAACAATAACCTTTACTAACGATTCGGGTTGACAAAAAAAATACTTATATTTCGCAACAGTTATTGAAAAATTAAGTAAAGAAGTTTAGGACATAGAGCTGGTGGCGTACTAGAGTTTATGCAAAACAAAAACTGGTCATATGTCTTCTTTACAAAGAGACCGAAAAGATACAAGCAGTAAATAAACGAAGCTAGACGAGAAGACCGACAAGTGAAACAATCCAAACAATGATGAATACAGAATGACATTGACTGATGACCAACTGGCCGAATAGGATACCAAGATTAATTGAGTTGGATGAACAAAATGTGGATACGGTCTGTGATTACAAAGCACGTCAATGTTTTCCGTTGAGAATAGACTGGCATATGGAGGAGGGTGGGCGGAGTTAGCTGACATTGTTTCAATCCAAGGAATGCATATCTATCTGCACAACTATCAGTCGAGATGCAACTAGCACCTCAAATGTCGAAATAGCATTTTTCAAAAGGTGATAAAGAAAAGACGCGAATTTGATCTATTCAAGAATAGAGTGTTCACTGAAAACTCTACCATAACAGACACGGTTTGCCTAAGGTTGTCACCACCGAGAATGATCACGACAAGTATACCTAAAACAGGATTTCGCAATCAAGTTCGTTAGCACAGAAGCGTGTTCCCTATGCCATTTCACTTCTAGACAGGCAAAACCTTAGGCTAGAACTAGAGTCGACTAAAAAGACCCCTCGGACGTCAGAAAAAGAATCATGTCAATACATCGGACAACTGTCCATTGGGACTTGCTCCCGCTGACTTAACATCCTTCCTCAGCTAGATGCCCAAAAATTAGCAAGATCCATGATTGAAGACACTACCAGATAAGTTATGGAAAGGTAATCAGAGTGACATGTGCAGGTAAGTTAGTATAACTTGGAACTCCATTTCCTTTCCTTTTCTATATATAGCACTCGGATTTACATGACTGATTTTTGACCTCGTCTGATTCACTTATGCGTATATATATTTGTGTTCACAATGTTTAACAAAAGACGGATATCTGTGCAGAACCAACAAAAATGACAAAACGTGACAGAACATACGAGCAAAAGCTAGAAGAACAGTCCAATCAACGTGGGCGTTCAATAATGAACAAACAATAAGTAATCATTATCAATTACTATCATTATCATTATCATTATCAATTATTATCATTTGACAGAATATAAGTAAGAGATTACAGATATGTTCGGAAGTCAATGTGATAGATGAGATTGGTAAGACCACGTCAACTTGAGAACGTTGGGCTTAAAGTCGTTCAAAAAAATCTCACACCCTAATACTTAAAAATTTGAAGTGGACCTTTGTTTCCCTCGATCGATCTATTGTCGTTCCCAGTGTACTTACATCGTTTACTTTAGGAAACAAGTTATGATATTCGTGGCTTTATATTCCCATATAATTTGGGAAAGTCGGACTAAACAAAAACTTGCAAAGTGCTACTTGCTCTTGAATGAGGTTTATTTTTTTGCTCACACTATTAGAGAAGTGATCCAAAAAATAGGAAGTGTGCAAAAATGGACTTACGTCCAAAGCAGCTACAAGAAACATCCAGTCCTTTAGCAAGCTTCGCACTAGCGGAAATTCGTGTGCGGGTAAACGAAAATAGTATCAACAATGCTTAAACGAACTCGGGATAGCCCAGTGGTAACCAGGCCCGACAATCCACCCTACACGATCACAAGCTTGGACTCGGTTGCCTCCATCGTCCTTGTCTGTCCAGTTTACGTGACCTTATACATCACCTACCAGCGAACACCATTAGGTGTCAAAACTGGGAACAGACAAGAGGAAAATGCAAATAGACTCCGGAATGTTCAACACTACGACAGGCCATCAGATCCGCTTGTGTGTCAAACTTTACAGATGTTGTGAACTTGCTGAGATTGTTCATTCTGAACATAGATTCCGGTGAAACCGACATCGGTGTATAAATATAATAACAGCAGCTTAATGGACACGTAGGATTATGTACCAGCAGACGTTGGAAAAAAAGCAAGAGATTGTTGGATCACAAGAAAAGATGCTAGTATTATTAGGTCAAGTATGAAGTATAGACTCCCGACATCCGTTAAGGGAACCACTCACATTAGAGGTATGGTTATCTTTTGCTTTCGAAAAGTTTCCCGGCTTAACGAACAGCAGAGAAGATCATGGCAGCCATCTCCAAATGAGAGTAAGCCGCATAAAACTACGTATTCCGATTCTTCTTATGCTGCACTGAACGACCGCTTGCGTTAACCAACCAAAGAAAAAACTCGTGAAGGTTGACGGAGAGTGTCCTGCTTTCGTATGACAACGCGCCAATTCATGTTTCCGGAATTACAACAAAACACTCCGCTATTTCTCTAGACATGGTCCTCAGTGAATATTACTTGTTTCGCCTTTTGTAGAACAGAGATACGAAGAAATATCATTCAGAAGGATATGAAGCTTGAGTCAGTCATCGAAGAGTAACTGTGGTGATATGGGAAAATTGTTTGGAATGACATTCAAGAGTTGGAGAAGAGATAAACTGAGTTAACAGTAGTGAAGCCACTCATGGTGAAAACTGCCGACAGCCTGATTCTGTGCTAATTGCCATAGAGTCGGGTCGTGAAAAAATGTGTAACGGATCAGACTATTCGAAGTGTGTAGGCGTGTACTTGGAAATGTGCTACTACTCTGACTAACTGAATGTAAAAAGCGACGAACAGGACTAAAGAGTGATCGAAAATCAAAACGTTTAAATGCACACTACCACGGAATCCGTGATAGTGTTTATAACCAGGCTGGGAAACAATTCCGAAGATCGATATAATGCAAAAGAGATTAGCAATACATTGGTGTGAACAATGCAACAGATAAATTGCATTGGATACGTCCTTACAAATACTGGTGACTGTCTTCTCTACGATAGACATACGGCAGAGGTTAGGCTAATATAGCAAACAAAATTATTTTACCTCAATGATGTCTACTCTAAAATAGATTATTCCATACCATGTGTGCTAGAAGATGATATCGTTGCTGATCGTGAGTCCAGTGAAGCGTTGTAAAGCGCTCGTTTATCACTGTCGATTCGCATCATGCCCTAGATTTGTTCGGTATGTATATTAAAATGGATCCCGTCGTCAAGCAAGCACAAAGTTGGACACCTAAGGTCATGACAATTGGCCACATACAGTCATCCGAAAATTTGATGCAAGTGGATGCATGAACAGTCGAACGTGAATCACTGCGGCTGTGCTAAAAACCTATGACAATAAGATTTGGTAAGACTGTACTAAAAACGTCCATTTCGTAAAAAAAAATTGTAAAGTACTAATCAAGTAACAAGAACATCTTTTGAAAAGTATAGACGATGTCCAGCTTTCGGATGTTTAAAAAGGTCGGCACAAATGTAATGCGAATTTGACAGTGAGAAGCTTAATAAGGAGTGCGTGCTATAGCTTTTTGATTTGACAATCTCTGCTATGCTGATGTTGAATAGGTCGTACAAAAACTGTCAGTCATATCCTAACCCACTACAACTACGTCCTGCGAATCCTGTAAACGCAAAAAGGCAGCCTTGAAATTTTTTTCTTGAATTGGGTCGGTCACAGTAGACAGATCTAAATCTAAGCCCTGTGGTGGCCAACAGAACGAGAACGGAATCGCATTAAGCAAATGGCAAACCGCTACAACAATTAGTAGAATCACTGTTGTGTTATTAACAAAACGTAAGACGGAACAACGGTTCAGCGTGCGCCATGAATTCTAGCCCATGTATTAAAACACATGAATTTACAAAATTTGTACAACGTGAAAATCCATACTACGCCTGGCGGTCCAAATTTGAACAGGTCTACCCATTTGTCATTCCTGTGCCCAGGATTTAATCCACATATCTCCGTCTGACTGTAACGTCAGATCTCTAATCACGATCGTAGCAGGCCTGCTATTGCATTGGCGATGCGCCTAGTTTGTGCTGATCGACTGGATTTCGGTTCTGAGAGCGCGTGATTTCCTAAACAGGTCTGAGCTGGACACCGTTAGGACTGACCGACTACTACTGTGTGTACCACCACAGCTATCACGTTAGAAGACCATCCAACGTATCTGCAAATCCAGAGCGATTCTTTGCATCGCTAGGGGCAAGACCAAACGAATTATTTCCAAACACGTTCTCTTGATCATGGTCCCTTCAATTAAATGCAGGGATCACAAAACCCAAATCACAGATGGAATGTTCCACAAAGGCGTCGCCAAATTACTTGGAATATCGAGGTGTCTGATGACTGGAATTTGCCTTCATCGGTTCATGTGTGAGTTAACAATAAAGTTTCATTTATGCCGTATGGTTGTGAGAGGAGTTGGACGTTGTTGTTCACGGTGAAAATGGTAGGACACCCTTATGAGCGACGTCTATGCAAGCCCACATCATGAATGCGTCTTCGTACTGACTGCGTTAAGAGGACCTAGTTCGTACACAGAAGGCAGCATAATGTGCTTAAGCACGAGTGCTGCATTTCACAAAACGCACTATTGATCGACTATCGTCGCCAGAGGCAACAGGGGGCTTACTGGGTATCCCTTCGTTTGATATACAATCCACTTCTTCCAAATACTTGACGATCTGTGACAATCTGATGATTCTCTTCCACACTTTTGTTGAACTGGCAAAGTTTGTGGAAATCCGTATGGTGCTATAATACATCTATTATGCGTTCGATCAATAGTTACTTTGCTTCTGTCATTCTAACTGATGCGAACAGTGATGCCATATAATGATGAGGACGGGTGTGTACGCTGATACTGAATATTACATCATTTGATTCATAACTGTAACTGAGGACCAAATTTGAATGCTAATCGCTTACTTTAGTCAAACACGGTCAAATTTCAGACAACTCTATCACTAGATAGCAACCAAAACAGGAAGAGTCAAAATTACGCTAAACTTTGGGGCACCGGAAACCCGTAGATTGTCCATATTTTCCTATAAGAAAATACTATTCATAACACATTTCAAAACTCTCATCAATTATTTACCAATTACCAAATTTCAAGGTTGTAGGTCCAGTACAACTGCAATAATTTACATTAGACTACTCATGAACATACATGTGCCAAGCTTTTTTTGACTGCTGTATACAAAGATTCAGCCAGCACAGTAATATGTGAGCAACAGCATGCAAATTAATGGTAATTAAGAGTACGCACGATTATTCTTCATGACTTTCAAAATTCCAGCCGGACCATTTTAAGCAATGGAAAGGAAAGTAACTTCCAGAAACCATTTCCCTCCGTTCATCGAGGCTTCAGCTTTTCCTAATTACTATGGCTGATCAAAGGAATACAGCCTCAACTTTACACGACTTCATATGGCAGTAACAGCGTGCACCAAACTGAAGTTGGGAAGAATAAAAAATCCCAGTTACGACATGAGTAGCCAACCAAAATAACTCGTGACCCACGTATGCAGCTAGAAGCTCGCCCGATTACAGTCAAACTGGAAAAAATTTGTCCCGATATTTTTTATGGAAATTTGGTTACAGTGGCTAGGTACCTCAACGAAAGCATAAATGAAAAGCCAGAACTCAATGAAATATTTACCTGGAAGATAAAATTCGCGAGCCAACAAAAGGCTGAGCCATCGGAAAGCATAATGTTCAACCTCTAGCCCGATCTTCTGAAGGCGATCAGATAGAACTCTGTCAAAACGGACTAGCAAAGACATCAACAATCGGAAGCTGCCCACCTGAGGACGATGAAAAAAAAGAGTCAACTACGCAAGAAATGAAAAAATTGAATAGTAGCCGAGCTTAAAAACATACCGATCGCTATCGTTTTATGCAACTTCTCATAGATGTAATTTGGAGTATCGATGGAAGGGATATAACTTGAAAAGCTATCTACAGTTCGAGTAGAGATTCGTAAACCAGTACTTAATAATCAGTTGGTACCTGATTTAGAATTATTGTCAAAAAGTTGAAACCTTAGTGAATAACGTAATAGAAGGTGGTGTCAAAAAACTTCGAACAAATTGTTAAGAGGATCATACCATT
>LOND01029220.1:0-14322 GCA_014220965.1 Paragonimus kellicotti
CCGGGAAGTATCAGAAGTTATCGTTCTCCCGACAGTGACATTATTAACCCAATACGACTTTCTCCTACTGTTTTACCCCCCATTTCTTCTGCCTTCCATGTGCCTTCGGGCGATAATTGTTTTCTGAGGCCAAGACAACCGGTAAACATTGGCGCCTTCAATGTCCGCACTCTCCGACAAGTCGGTCAGCAAGCTGCTCTGGCTAGTACTCTCTCAAGTCTGGAGCTTGATGTGTGCTGCGTGTCGGAGACGCGAGTCTACGATTCTAGCACCGTTATCCATTTGAGCTCACCTCTAGATAACTGTCGATTCAAGCGCTTCTCTCTCAGGGTTTCTGGTGACGCCGAAGCTGAATCTCGCGGTCAAGCTGGAGTGGGAATCGCACTGAGTTCCAGAGCAGAGCAATGTTTGCTCGATTGGATCCCAGTGAACAGTCGCTTGTGCGCTGTCAGACTCAATACATCGGTAAAAGTCTGTCGACGCAAATCAGAAAGACGTTGTGTATTCATTATATCGGCGTACGCTCCAACAGACAGCTGTTCGGATGATACCAAGGAAGCGTTCTATGACGCCCTCGTTGACCTTCTGAAGCAAACTAAACACTCAGACATCATCATACTAGCGGGCGATTTGAATGCCCAGCTTGGTCGGCTTTCCCGGACGAGAAGCGGCTGGGAGGTATGTTTGGTGTCCGGGCACAACGCACTGACAATGGCGACAGACTGCTGCAGCTGTGTGCATCCCATGGTCTCTATATTTCGAGCACAGCATTCCAACACAGGAAGAAGCACTGTGTTACATGGAGACCGTGTGCTTCTCAGCCGTGGACACAGTTGGATCATATAGCAGTCAGTTACAGGTGGCGCCACTCTGTTAAGGACTGTCGTGCCTTTTGGAGCAACCACCTGGACTCGGACCATGCTGTTGTGCGTGCCCGTTTTGTTTTGTCATTTACCCAGAGGACCTTCAAGTCATCCGTCCATCGGTCATGTACAGCATGGATTATGCGATTATTCAAACCGAATTGAACATACTCCCCACCCTCGGATGAACGTAGAAGCACACTCCCGTGGTGTTCTCAACAAAGTACGTGCATCCAACGGCAACTCAGGCATTTCCCTCAAGTGACAGAGCATAATGCCGGCGGCTTTCAAAGACCTACGAGCCTCGATGATATGATGACTGAAATCCTGATAAGCGTGTCTTTCGAGGTCCATGCAGGGCATTGGGTTGACTATCACCTCAAGATACCAAGATAGGTCAGTAAGTTGGATTTAATCATTCTGAGTGGACTGCTGCTGACTATGCCGCTGCTTAATGGTACTTCCGCTGTCGTGAAGTGACAAGTGGCCCATACGTTTTCTGAGAATGCCAGCCGCAGAAGAAGCTATACAAGAGGACTCCGCTCAGTGGTATTCTGTACTACCTTTCCTTCATCGAAAGTGTTGTTCCGCTAACGCCAACGTGTGTCACGCATCCTTTCGTTATTCAATCACTAGTCGCACCAATCAATTATTCCGAGCTTGCACGGCTACCGAGGTAGGTAAACTTATCTCAAGCCTCCAACTGACAACCGTCGAAATTGGGCGCAGGCACTGGCCTTTAGTAATTTTATGGTTGAATGTTGCACTTTGCAAGAGCGGATTCAAAGCTTCAGGAACTGCCTGATATCACCAATTCTGTCTCGAGGATATCTTGCATTTCTAGTTTGACGTTACCATTTAAATGACCTCAAAATAGGACACTGAGTGTTGTCCCATATTACGCTGACAACCTGCAGACTGACTTTTCAGTGTATTGCCGACAACGAAGTCGAACGGAAAAAGCAATGTACAGCAGCCATGTGTGCTTCTGCAACATATACACTTTAATGCCGCTATATTTCTGGCGGTAAGGTTCTCTACGAACGTTTTCCTAAGTAGGCATCTTTTCTGTGGGCCGGTTTTAGAGTGCTACCTTATTGATCGATTCTAGAAACTCTTTGGTGTCAAGAAAAGCTGTTCTATAAGTGGAGTCGTATCTTGACGTTCGACTTACCTTCAAAGCTTGATCAATTCAATCCTAGCTAACGAGACACTCTGTTTGGTTTTCGCGGGCTTAATTTTACCTCGGTCAGTCTACAAAAGGTTGCAGCGCTAATCAGTTTTATGCGATTGAACTGAGATTTATTTTCGTACGTTTACTGTAAAAAGGTTTCGTGGTCTTAACTAAATGCGAGGGTTACATTCATTAATATCTGGTCAACTTGGTCGAATCCTTGATTCTGAAACTTTCGCAACAAGGCGGACAGCCTTCTGTTTAGGCGGCGATCCTATTTTTGTAGTAGATTGACAGGATTTCACCCTTGCAGGTTGCAAATTGGCATGCCACTATCTTCCCAGGCTGTCTCGTCTAGTGTTTATTTTTTTCTTTTAACGGTAATCGACTCTGATGAGTTGGAGGAACTTCTTGGAAATGTGTTTGTGTAGACGTTGATCCCATTATCTCTTAAACTTCTTCACAACAGACCTCTTAGTCCTGTCCATGTGATCCTATGAATTGAAGTTTATTACACTTAGTTCTTCTTGCATTCAGACTGGAGAAGTTCGGGAACAGTCTGAGAACCAGGGATTAACCGTTGGGTGAACAGTTATGCCACAAGGTCGTGGCCAACTCGAAGTTTTGGTTCACAGACAAATGCCCAACAACCTTCCACGTCTACAACCAGTGGATTGGAGAGCCCACGAATCGGCGGCGTTTGGCACTTGAGGATTTTAGGTTCATTTAATTTCGTCATATTGGACGGAGATTGAACCCGTGATCCTGTGGCTGGCATTTTGCATTATTTTTGTTGTCTGTGTGAGCTGGATTATTTTTCCTTGCTCAGGCTACAAAAGGGTTCACTTTTAAAAGCTTCACTCGAAAGGTTGCTCCTGCATCTTTGTAGTTACGAGTCAGCGACTTGCGTACTGTTTTTACGCCGTTCAGATGATACTCAGTTATCCGGCATGCTTTTATATTCGTTGAGACAGGCAAGCACAACAGTGATCTGTGCGCTATTCTTAGGGAGGTGTAACGTGAGGGCTTATCCAAAACCTGTAGGTTGACGACCAACGGCTCACAAAATTATAACCCTCATGTTGACTTTGTCCTCTCAGCTCATTGCATGGGACACGTTGTGATTAGCCGACGACTTCGCAAGTGGAAATGAATGCTGTTGCCAATAGACGGGGAGCTGTACGTTGTCCTCGTCTCTTGGTTTGGTGGTCTGCTGATTCACGTAACCTACGACTTCAGGGGGTATGTTACCTAATCGGGCCCATTGATGTGAATGTTCATGTTGCTTCTCTGGGTTGTTTATAAAATAAGGGTAACTAAGCGCAACAGTGAGACGCTGTAACGCATGTGCCAACATACTCCTACTTCCAATTCGGTTGTTTCTAGGTTGTTTTCCAGGTGTAGGCACCTTTGTGTTAATCGTTTTAATCTAATCACGGCAGTTTACTATTTCACTTTCACCCTTCCCCTAGTATTATCTGTCAACTGATTAAGTTTCTTTTCCTTTTTTTCCACGGCTGTACGGCATTTTATTGCCAGCGATGAACTACCGTCGTTGATGATGACTTTGCAGAAATGCGCTCTTGCTACGAGCATACCGTGACTAAAACCTTGTATGCCAACGGCATAGGGAGCGAGTCATCTACCTCTAGACTGTACCATTCAGTGCGTAGGTTATCAAATGGTGTGTTTTAGAACGGTGCTTTTGGCTGACATTTGTTCACGTTTTCATTTCCCCACCTTCTCAACGGTGTTTTGTTCAATATCTCTCTAGCCGATAAGCAGCCAATGTCAGTTCTTCGTGGGACTTGGTTTCGCGATCTAGGTACCGGCATCTTCGAGCCTTTGGAGGATGAAGCAATGGTTCAACAGCTTGAGGCGGAATATTCACGACATTATTTAAAAAACGACTTGAAATTAACAAGCATTGGAGTCGAACTCAGTCAACCCGAACAATAAATCCGGTGATTTTAAGTCGAATGCACATCTTACGCGACGGGTGCTTCAAAGTGTAGCAAGTGCTCCGATGTTACTCGATGACTGTACATCAGCAAGTGACGTTAACTGTGCCGCTAACCAGAGCTGCGACAAACCGGCTGATTCTCTATTCCCTCTTACGGTTTCAATGGGTTCCACCTCAGTGGATGCAAAGCGTAAACTGCGTAAGCTAAACTGTCATTTTTTTGTCGAACCTCTCACTTTGAGCATACAATTGTAAAACTTTTTCGCGCAACTTTTCTCCATCTGTCAACGTACGTTGGACATCATGCCTTCCGGTATGTATTGATTCCAGCTTTTACTTTGCAAACAGATTGAGTAAATATCCGTGGAAGCAAACAGTGTCAGTTCTGTAACGGTGACGGTTGGAGAATCTTATATAAAACTTTAATCCATAGCTCAGCCTCATTTTTGGCTCTCATTTTAGTTTCCTTTCGATAGAATTTTTTTATTGTTGTACACTAGTTCCCGTCATTTGTGATGAGCGACAGCTGGAGCCATAGTGCCGTCTGATCAGGCTGACCGTCGTTCATGTATGTATATACACGTTCACTGCATGCAACTTCAAGAACACGTGTACCAGTGATTTATTTCCTTTTTTAAATAGCCGTCTGAATTTAATTTCAGTATTCTTGATATTCGTTCTATGGCTTAACTGCACCTACAGTTATCTATTCAAGCTACATTTATTTCACCATTAGCAGCAGATAGAGTACCTAGTAGACAGCAACTTAAGCTGTGCCTAAGCTCACATATTGTACATAGAAGACCAAACAAAACTGTGTGCAGTCAAATTCAGTGTGTTACACCTATCGGTTTGAGATAAACATTAGAAGTGTTTAAAAACGGTAACGTTGGTACTGACAAGGGCAAAGGTGTACCAGTCGAAACATTTCGCAGGATGTTACCAGTTTGTGTCGACAGGGTAACTGTGGACAGTTTCAAAGAATTTCAAGGCGGAACACTCTTCATTTCCTCACTGCGGTGCTCGCCTTGGCCAATTTAACCAAACTGAACGATGAGGGTAATCCGACTTTGTTGACGTCTGGGCACTACAACGCACCAGCAACGACATTGGTGCCATCACGTAGGTGTTGGGTGTCTGTGGGGATATAATCCGAATGTCTGATTTCACGCGGAGAATACGCACACGGTTTGGCTTCAAAAGCAAATGTTAAAAAGTTTGTAATCGGTGTACACAACAAAATATGAGCCTCCTAAAAACTGTCGAAAGTGGCCGATTACCAGATAAATAAGAAATACATATAGCTCAAAAATGCCGTACTTTGTCTGTACTTATTAGAGCTTCTGAGTCAAAAGAACTGGAAGTTGACACTTGTCGTTCATGGATCGTCCTAGGACTGCACTGACAGTGTCATACGATGCATTGGAATCACAATTAATGTGGCTGAGTTCAGTGGCTTACTTCATTGTTGAGAAACCTAACTTGGCTTCCGGCGAGTGTTCTACGAACTTGTGCTTCGAGCCTTGCAGGTCATTTGAAGGTTTTAAAATGTCTGCCGAACGAGGAGTGAATCACCGATAGTAGTCGGATGTACCAAGGAAGTGTCATAGTTGAGTTATCGTGGTGGGCGTAGAGAAAGTCGAGGTGGACGCAGAGGCTGAGGCGTCACGCTGGTTTGATCGTTGTGATGCCTGAGGAAATTCATTGAGCTAGTTCCGAAAACATATTTGTCAGTGTTGATGTACATGTGGTATTGCGCGATACGGTGGAAAACAGCTCGAAAATGAGATGTGTTTTTCGTTCATACGGCTAACGATCAGGGTTTTGTCGATGTAAACTCATGCTACCGGCAGTTCTCTTAGTACGACATCCATGAAAGTGTGGAATGTTTGGGCGACGTCAGGAAGCCTAAGTAGCATTCTCATGGACTCAGAAAGTCCGAGTGGTTTAGTAAGCGTGCACTAGGTCTAATTTAGGGAAAATGGTAACACCGACAGGTCCGAGGAAAGTCGTAGATTTACAATATAGGGTGTCTGTCCGAGATGATGAAGTCGCTGAGAACGAAGTAATCACCGCAGCGTCTACAATAGCTTCTTCGGTATCACTGCAATGACGATGCCCGAGAACTGCTTGAAGGTCAAGTTATGCTTAACTAGGGCGTATGTCCGAATCCATCTTCGATTATCTTGAGTTTGCCTAGTGGAAGCCGACGTAGACAAGAAGATACTGGAGGACTGCGTGTAGTAATGTAACGCTCTGCGTTGTGCTCCACCCTCTCAGTATGCTAGCAAGGCCGAGTTAGTGATGAAAAATCCTTCGACAGTGTTGTGAATGACGTCGTGGATGGAAGAGCCTGTTGGATGACAACCGATGCAACCGTTGATTGGACGCCGTTTACTTTGCATGCTGTACTGTTGTCGATTAGCTTACTCTTCTTGACATCACCGGAGAAATTAAAGTGTGCTAAGAAGTCAGCGTCAGCGTGTGGTATTTGAACCTCGGCAAGCAGAAATATCCACTGAAAACGTCGCCGGAGATCAAGATCGATAGCGAGTGAGTGTTCTCTACAAGTTTTGATGCGACTTTGATTTGAGGTTTGTCGGGTACACTGCCAAGACTGAAGTCGGTCGGGGTGGAATGGATCATCATCATCATAGACAGCAATACATCAGTGGTTCACACTGATGCTTGACTGCCACACAACCACGAAGAACAAAGAAAAAAAACTTATATAGGAAGAAAGAAGAAAACAGAGGAGGGGAGGGGAAGTGGACCTAACTACTAAAAATAGCTACGTCTATATTCAAACATACAACATCAAGGCGCCTACACCTTGCAAACAAACAACCGAGCTGTGAGTGAAAGTAAGGCGTCATCAGCGAGACAGCTTCCTTACGGCTTTCACTGCCCCGCATCATTAAAGTGCACTCACTTCACAGACAACTCGCCAAACAACGACAGCATTCACGCCACTGAGCTCGATTAGCCGCCATCTCACCTAACGTCTCAAGCCACCGACTCTGTGAGTCGCGAGGGCCCCAGACCGGGAGACGAACCCGATCTACAGTGACCACCTTCTCCGTTAACGACTTCAATTGTCTATACCTGGTCATCATCTGCCTACCTTGCACCTTGCGCAGTCGGCCGCAGCGCCGGTCAAACAGTGCTCGGTGTGGCAAACGACTAGCTGACATCCTTAGTACATGACCTAACCATCTAAGTCTGTGCAAATGTAGCGACTGAACAGAGAACTCGTTTTTGAAAATCACAGACTTAGATGGTTAGGTCATGTACTAAGGATGTCAGCTAGTCGTTTGCCACACCGAGCACTGTTTGACGGCGCTGCGGCCGACTAGCGCAAGGTGCAAGGTAGGCAGATGATGACCAGGCATAGACAAATGAAAGTCGTTAACGAAGAGGTTGGTCACTGTAGATCGGGTTCGTCTCCCGGGCTGGGGCCCTCGCGACTCAGAGTCGGTGGCTTGAGACGTTAGGTGAGATGGCGGCTAATCGAGCTCAGTGGCGTGAATGCTGTCGTTGTTTGCCGAGTTGTCTGTGAAGTGAGTGCACTTAATGATGCGGGGCAGTGAAAGCCGTAAGGAAGCTGTCTGCTGATGACGCCTTACTTTCACTACAGCTCGGTTGTTTGTTTGCAAGGTGTAGGCGCCTTGATGTTGTATGTTTGAATATAGACGTAGCTATTTTTAGTAGTTAGGTTCCCCTCCCCTCCTCTGTTTTCTTCTTTCTTCCTATATAAGTTTTTTTTTCTTTTCCTTTGTTCTTCGTGGTTGTGTGGCAGTCAAGCATCAGTGTGAACCACTGATGTATTGCTGTCTATGATGATGATGATGATGACACCCATTCCGCCCCGATCGACTTCAGTCTTGGCAGTGTACCCGACAAACCTCAAATCAAAGTCGCATCAAAACTTGTAGAGAACACTCACTCGCTATCGATCTTGATCTCCGGCGACGTTTTCAGTGGATATTTTTGCTTGCCGAGGTTCAAAAACACCACACGCTGACGCTGACTTCTTAGCACACTTTAATTTCTCCGGTGATGTCAAGAAGAGTAAGCTAATCGACAACAGTACAGCATGCAAAGTAAACGGCGTCCAATCAACGGTTGCATCGGTTGTCATCCAACAGGCTCTTCCATCCACGACGTCATTCACAACACTGTCGAAGGATTTTTCATCACTAACTCGGCCTTGCTAGCATACTGAGAGGGTGGAGCACAACGCAGAGCGTTACATTACTACACGCAGTCCTCCAGTGTCTTCTTGTCTACGTCGGCTTCCACTAGGCAAACTCAAGATAATCGAAGATGGATTCGGACATACGCCCTAGTTAAGCATAACTTGACCTTCAAGCAGTTTTCGGGCATCGTCATTGCAGTGATACCGAAGAAGCTATTGTAGACGCTGCGGTGATTACTTCGTTCTCAGCGACTTCATCATCTCGGACAGACACCCTATATTGTAAATCTACGACTTTCCTCGGACCTGTCGGTGTTACCATTTTCCCTAAATTAGACCTAGTGCACGCTTACTAAACCACTCGGACTTTCTGAGTCCATGAGAATGCTACTTAGGCTTCCGTGACGTCGCCCAAACATTCCACACTTTCATGGATGTCGTACTAAGAGAACTGCCGGTAGCATGAGTTTACATCGACAAAACCCTGATCGTTAGCCGTATGAACGAAAAACACATCTCATTTTCGAGCTGTTTTCCACCGTATCGCGCAATACCACATGTACATCAACACTGACAAATATGTTTTCGGAACTAGCTCAATGAATTTCCTCAGGCATCAAACCAGCGTGACGCCTCAGCCTCTGCGTCCACCTCGACTTTCTCTACGCCCACCACGATAACTCAACTATGACACTTCCTTGGTACATCCGACTACTATCGGTGATTCACTCCTCGTTCGGCAGACATTTTAAAACCTTCAAATGACCTGCAAGGCTCGAAGCACAAGTTCGTAGAACACTCGCCGGAAGCCAAGTTAGGTTTCTCAACAATGAAGTAAGCCACTGAACTCAGCCACATTAATTGTGATTCCAATGCATCGTATGACACTGTCAGTGCAGTCCTAGGACGATCCATGAACGACAAGTGTCAACTTCCAGTTCTTTTGACTCAGAAGCTCTAATAAGTACAGACAAAGTACGGCATTTTTGAGCTATATGTATTTCTTATTTATCTGGTAATCGGCCACTTTCGACAGTTTTTAGGAGGCTCATATTTTGTTGTGTACACCGATTACAAACTTTTTAACATTTGCTTTTGAAGCCAAATCGTGTGGGTATTCTCCTCGTGAAATCAGACATTTGGATTATATCCCCACAGACACTCAACACCTACATGATGGCACCAATGTCGTTGCTGGTGCGTTGTAGCGCCCAGACGTCAACAAAGTCGGATTACCCTCATCTTTCAGGTTGGTTAAATCGGCCAAGGCGAGCAGTGAGGAAATGAGTGTTTCCGCCTGAAGTTCCTCCAAAACGTGTCCACAGTTACCCTTGTAACACCAATACTGGGTAACATCCTGCCCGCAGACGTTTTCGAACTGGTACACCTTTGTCCTTGGTCAGTACCCAAGTACCGTTTTTAAACACTTCTAATTGTTTATTCTCAAACGAGACAGTTCTCAGCTGTTGAACCATTGCTTTATCTTCCAAAGGCTCGAAGATGCCGGTACCTAGATCGCGAAACCAAGTCCCACGAAGAACTGACATTGGCTGCTTATCGGCTAGAGAGATATTGAACAAAACACCGTTGAGAAGGTGGGGAAATGAAAACGTGCACAAATGTCAGCCAAAAGCACCGTTCTAGAACACACCATTTGATAACCTACGCACTGAATGGTACAGTCTAGAGGTAGATGACTCGCTCCCTATGCCGTTGGCATACAAGGTTTTAGTCACGGTATGCTCGTAGCAAGAGCGCATTTCTGCAAAGTCATCATCAACGACGGTAGTTCATCGCTGGCAATAAAATGCCGTACAGCCGTGGAAAAAAAGGAAAAGAAACTTAATCAGTTGACAGATAATACTAGGGGAAGGGTGAAAGTGAAATAGTAAACTGCCCGTGACTAAAATAAAACGATTAACACAAAGATGTCTATACCTGGAAAACAATCTAGAAACAACCGAACTGGAAGTAGGAGTATGTTGGCACATGCGTTACAGTGTCCTTGTGCGTCTCACTGTTGCGCTCAGTTACCCTTATTTTATAAACAACCCAGCGAAGCAACATGAACATTCACAACATGACCCGTACCCAAAGCTATTCAACACCGGTAACATACCCCTAAAGTCGTAGGTTACGTGAATCAGCGACCATCCAAAACAGAGACAAGGCAACAACGTACAAGCTCAACGTTCTGTGGACAACAGAGATATACATGTTCACCTCGGCTCGCCTCAAGATAAACTCCAACGCGGCGCTCGCTCCGCGCTCTCTGTCGTCATGAGGAGATCTCTCCTCTCTCTCTCCGCCGCTGCTCATCTTGTGCGAGCCAATTTAACCTCTTCGCTTGTGTGGTACTGAGAGATCTCTCAGCTCCCTCTGACACTGGGTGACACGTTGTGATTAGCCGACGACTTCGCAAGTGGAAATGAATGCTGTTGCCAATAGACGGGGAGCTGTACGTTGTCCTCGTCTCTTGGTTTGGTGGTCTGCTGATTCACGTAACCTACGACTTCAGGGGTATGTTACCTAATCGGGTCCATTGTTGTGAATGTTCATGTTGCTTCGCTGGGTTGTTTATAAAATAAGGGTAACTGAGCGCCACAGTGAGACGCACAAGGACACTGTAACGCATGTG
Organism: Paragonimus kellicotti; assembly: GCA_014220965.1. Classification (NCBI taxonomy): domain Eukaryota; kingdom Metazoa; phylum Platyhelminthes; class Trematoda; order Plagiorchiida; family Troglotrematidae; genus Paragonimus; species Paragonimus kellicotti. The sequence continues at coordinate 10,837 of LOND01029220.1, forward strand.
CCAACATACTCCTACTTCCAGTTCGGTTGTTTCTAGATTGTTTTCCAGGTATAGACATCTTGTGTTAATTCGTTTTAATTTAGTCACGGCAGTTTATTATTTCACTTTCACCCTTCCCCTAGTATTGTCTGTCAACTGATTAAGTTTCTTTTCCTTTTTTTCCACGGCTGTACGGCATTTTATTGCCAGCGATGAACTACCGTCGTTGATGATGACTTTGCAGAAATGCGCTCTTGCTACGAGCATACCGTGACTAAAACCTTGTATGCCAACGGCATAGGGAGCGAGTCATCTACCTCTAGACTGTACCATTCAGTGCGTAGGTTATCAAATGGTGTGTTTCTAGAACGGTGCTTTTGGCTGACATTTGTTGCACGTTTTCATTTCCCCACCTTCTCAACGGTGTTTTGTTCAATATCTCTCTAGCCGATAAGCAGCCAATGTCAGTTCTTCGTGGGACTTGGTTTCGCGATCTAGGTACCGGCATCTTCGAGCCTTTGGAAGATAAAGCAATGGTTCAACAGCTTGAGACTTATCGGTTTGAGATAAACATTAGAAGTGTTTACAAACGGTAAGTTGGTACTGACAAGGGCAAAGGTGTACCAGTCGAAACATTTCGCAGGATGTTACCAGTTTGTGTCGACAGGGTAACTGTGGACAGTTTTCAAGAATTTCAAGGCGGAACACTCTTCATTTCCTCACTGCGGTGCTCGCCTTGGCCAATTTAACCAAACTGAACGATGAGGGTAATCCGACTTTGTTGACGTCTGGGCACTACAACGCACCAGCAACGACATTGGTGCCATCACGTAGGTGTTGGGTGTCTGTGGGGATATAATCCGAATGTCTGATTTCACGAGGAGAATACCCACACGGTTTGGCTTCAAAAGCAAATGTTAAAAAGTTTGTAATCGGTGTACACAACAAAATATGAGCCTCCTAAAAACTGTCGAAAGTGGCCGATTACCAGATAAATAAGAAATACATATAGCTCAAAAATGCCGTACTTTGTCTGTACTTATTAGAGCTTCTGAGTCAAAAGAACTGGAAGTTGACACTTGTCGTTCATGGATCGTCCTAGGACTGCACTGACAGTGTCATACGATGCATTGGAATCACAATTAATGTGGCTGAGTTCAGGCTTACTTCATTGTTGAGAAACCTAACTTGGCTTCCGGCGAGTGTTCTACGAACTTGTGCTTCGAGCCTTGCAGGTCATTTGAAGGTTTTAAAATGTCTGCCGAACGAGGAGTGAATCACCGATAGTAGTCGGATGTACCAAGGAAGTGTCATAGTTGAGTTATCGTGGTGGGCGTAGAGAAAGTCGAGGTGGACGCAGAGGCTGAGGCGTCACGCTGGTTTGATCGTTGTGATGCCTGAGGAAATTCATTGAGCTAGTTCCGAAAACATATTTGTCAGTGTTGATGTACATGTGGTATTGCGCGATACGGTGGAAAACAGCTCGAAAATGAGATGTGTTTTTCGTTCATACGGCTAACGATCAGGGTTTTGTCGATGTAAACTCATGCTACCGGCAGTTCTCTTAGTACGACATCCATGAAAGTGTGGAATGTTTGGGCGACGTCAGGAAGCCTAAGTAGCATTCTCATGGACTCAGAAAGTCCGAGTGGTTTAGTAAGCGTGCACTAGGTCTAATTTAGGGAAAATGGTAACACCGACAGGTCCGAGGAAAGTCGTAGATTTACAATATAGGGTGTCTGTCCGAGATGATGAAGTCGCTGAGAACGAAGTAATCACCGCAGCGTCTACAATAGCTTCTTCGGTATCACTGCAATGACGATGCCCGAAAACTGCTTGAAGGTCAAGTTATGCTTAACTAGGGCGTATGTCCGAATCCATCTTCGATTATCTTGAGTTTGCCTAGTGGAAGCCGACGTAGACAAGAAGACACTGGAGGACTGCGTGTAGTAATGTAACGCTCTGCGTTGTGCTCCACCCTCTCAGTATGCTAGCAAGGCCGAGTTAGTGATGAAAAATCCTTCGACAGTGTTGTGAATGACGTCGTGGATGGAAGAGCCTGTTGGATGACAACCGATGCAACCGTTGATTGGACGCCGTTTACTTTGCATGCTGTACTGTTGTCGATTAGCTTACTCTTCTTGACATCACCGGAGAAATTAAAGTGTGCTAAGAAGTCAGCGTCAGCGTGTGGTGTTTGAACCTCGGCAAGCAGAAATATCCACTGAAAACGTCGCCGGAGATCAAGATCGATAGCGAGTGAGTGTTCTCTACAAGTTTTGATGCGACTTTGATTTGAGGTTTGTCGGGTACACTGCCAAGACTGAAGTCGATCGGGGTGGAATGGGTTCATCATCATCATCATCATAGACAGCAATACATCAGTGGTTCACACTGATGCTTGACTGCCACACAACCACGAAGAACAAAGAAAAGAAAAAAAACTTATATAGGAAGAAAGAAGAAAACAGAGGGGAGGGGAAGTGGACCTAACTACTAAAAATAGCTACGTCTATATTCAAACATACAACATCAAGGCGCCTACACCTTGCAAACAAACAACCGAGCTGAGTGAAAGTAAGGCGTCATCAGCGAGACAGCTTCCTTACGGCTTTCACTGCCCCGCATCATTAAGTGCACTCACTTCACAGACAACTCGGACAAACAACGACAGCATTCACGCCACTGAGCTCGATTAGCCGCCATCTCACCTAACGTCTCAAGCCACCGACTCTGTGAGTCGCGAGGGCCCCAGCCCGGGAGACGAACCCGATCTACAGTGACCAACCTCTTCGTGAACGATTTCATTTGTCTACGCCAGGTCATCATCTGTCCACCTCGCACCTTGCGCCAGTCGGCCGCAGCGTCGGCAAACAGTGCTCGGTGTGGCAAACGACTAGCTGGCATCCTTAGTACATGACCTAACCATCTAAGTCTGTGCAAATGTAGCGACTGAACAAGAGAACTCGTTTGACAATCACAAACACCGCTTCCTAACCTCCTCGTTGCTTACTCGCTGTTTGCCACACCAAGCACTGTTTGACGGCGCTGCGGCCGACTTGCGCAAGGTGCAAGGTAGGCAGATGATGACCAGGCATAGACAATTGAAGTCGTTAACGGAGAGGGTGGTCACTGTAGATCGGGTTTGTCTCCCGGGCTGGGGCCCTCGCGACTCACAGAGTCGGTGGCTTAAGACGTTAGGTCAGATGGCGGTTAGTCGAGGTCAGTGGCGTGAATGCTGTCTTTGTTTAGCCGAGTTGTCTGTGAAGTGGGAGCACTTAATGAGGCGGGGCAGTGAAAGCTGTAAGAAAGCTGTCTTGTTGATGACGCCTTACTTTCACTTACAGCTCGATTGTTTGTTTGCAAGGTTTGGGCGTCTTGATGTTGTATGTTCAAATATAGACGAGGCTATTTTTAGTAGTTAGGCCCACCTTCTCTCCCCTCTGTTTTCTTCTTTCTTCCCATATAAGTTTATTTTTCCCTTTGTTCTTCGTGGTTGTGTGATAG
>LOND01029221.1:7186-36547 GCA_014220965.1 Paragonimus kellicotti
TGGATTAAACACAACCACGTCTTCTTTGTGGTCAGCAACACAAACGAGGTAGGTTTTAGATGATCAATGTTAATTATGTTGGGTAGAAGATGAGGTCTCAAATCATCGCGCAGGTGTATGTGCTTTGCCATGATAATCTCAAAGCGTGAGCGGACTGGTTTTAAATACACCAATCTGGGTGACGTAATCGAACTGCAACTGTTTAGGCCATAGGGAGGATGCACCTCCTGATCTTTCGCGACGTTGTAGCCGGGGCATGGTAAACGATACGAAACGCCCTCCGCGTCTGGGCATAGTAAATGATTAGCCTGATTAACCAGGTTGGGTGAGTTTATGTTACTTATTGGTCTGGGGTGAAGCTATCCTGAGCAGTGTTCATGAGTTCTTTCTGATAAACACCCAGTAGTGCTACCAACACACGGCGAACAACAGGAACAGTCAAGTGTATAATTCAAGAAAGAGGCATAATGACATATTGTTCTTCACGTTAAGTGGCACCGTCCGTTCTGAATGGGATGCCACAACAGCAGTTGCGACGTAATAGGTACTGTTGGTCGCATCAGTTAGCTGATTGTTGTAAACCCTCGAAAGAATACGCCGGTTCGTCCTCGATATAGTAGTGCGCTTGACAAAAATCGGATTCTTCTCCTGGTAGTAACTAACACGGAAAATCTCGGTCCCGAAAATACCGCAACTGTCCCTGTTATTTCTCCCAGACAAACCAAAAAGAAGCATGCAAAAAACAGCTTTGTTTCGCCCCAAAAACTTGAGCGACAATGAGAAAATTACAAACTATTTATATGGTGTATAGTGACCTAAAAACACTCTCGAATCAGAAAATGGGAGGACATTTACCGAAGATAATAGTTGAGGTCATTAATCCGTCGATGAACATGGCGGAATAAAGGTCGGACATGTAGACAAATGGCCAAGGTTACTTCTCGGCTGTTCTGGATAGTTACCCTCCCTCTGGTTAGATAAAGTCGTTTTTTCGCGGAAGGAAGGCGGTTTTGGACGAAGAAAATGGACTCCCTAACTTTAACGTGTTGTCAGCTCGGTTGCTGCATCTCTTTTAACGACACTAGACGTTTTCTTATAAACAGTATCCATTGATTCTCGCGTTTTTCTTTGTTGCATGTTTGAAGTAGATTTTCTTAGGATAAGCATTACTGATGAGAATATCCTGTAACCTGTTAAGCTCTGCTTTGATTGTATCCTTAGAAATTCTATTTACTCATTTGACCAAACAACATGCAGTTGCACGTTTGAAGCTGATTGGCCCAAAGGTGTGGTAGCTTATTACGTCATATAAATTCGGACCATCCATCCAGGATTCTCAATGCATCATGCATGAAGTTGCACAGAAGCAGAGCAGTTGAATGATCTACCAACAAATGATAATCTGGTGTAGTGTATCTGTTCAGTCACGGTGTCCGAAACCGACTAGGTCGTTGCACCGGTTATTTTCTGTTGCCGGACTTGATGATCATATTGGTCCGTACCTCTTTCGAATGTTGTCCAGCGATTGGAAGTTTCGGCACACCTTACGTACACATTGGAGACGCTGATCACTAGGGTTATTTATGCTTTCCTTGGGATTTGTCCATAGTTGACAGTGACTGAAGATGTCCGTACGCCTTACGGACAGCACACCAAACGGGCGGCTTGCTGTCGGGGAGACCAGATGCTTGCGTTAGAGCGCCCAAACCCGTTTGTGGCGGAGTAAAATACACTCTGTCGCAATGCCGTCAAAGGGCTCATGGAGTATTTTATTGGAGACTCGGCTGCCATTTGGGAATCCACCATGCTCTGGCAGTAATTCCGTTGGTTATCCGCGACAGAACCCCGCGTGCTTCGCACTTGACGTTTATGTGCGAGGTCGTTCCACAGTCCGCAACCTGGTAGAACGCCTATTGATGTGGGGCTAGCCAACCCGTTTGCCCGCGTACCGGGTACCGTCACAACGAGATTGAACATTGATGCGGTGTGACATCTTGTACATCACGATGATCTGTTGAGTTAAACTGGACGGTGTGACCATCATATCACAAAGTAACGCATAACAGACAGGTCAATAGATAGGGAGGGGTCTGACAAACCACAGTCTCCTGGTCCTCCAGGTTGGGGGTTGGAAGAAGGTTGGCATCTTTTTCCGGAAAAGTACCAGTTCTGGTACACTTGCCACCCACCCGCTGCCTTGCAGTACAAGCATTGGTTGTGAAACCCAATCGTTCTGTGGTCTCGGTCTGAACATCCTGGCAGTATCTCAGCCCACATACAACCATGAATATTCACAATACAGTAATTCCATACTGCATCGGCCGTCTCGCAGTATAAACCGGGTCGCCCTATCTGCTGCATACAGCAGGGTGGATAGGCGAAAACATGCTACTGCTGACCCCTCCCACACTGTCCCATCAAATCTAACTCCTTACTGACTTCCATTTCCAGTGATTACTCTGCACGTCCCATAACAGGTAATCGCAGCAACACTGTGCCAGGTAAGTCCCATCTCTTACCATCCAGCCTCAGGCCTCCCTCGTCCCTTGCTTAGACCTAGAATGCGAATTAATATAGGTGCTTTCAACGTTCGCACTCTAAAACAGATAGGTCAACAGGCCGCTCTCGCACGAACGTTAGACTCGTTGAATGTCGATGTCTGCTGCATTTCGGAGACTAGAATCCAGGACAGTAGTCAGCGTACGGTGACGTGAATGTTGTCGTTGTTTGGTCGAGTTGTCTGTGAAGTGAGTGCACTTAATGACGCGGGGCAGTGAAAGCCGTAAGGAAGCTGTCTTGCTGATGACGCCTTACTTTCACCTACAGCTCGGTTGTTTGTTTGCAAGGTGTACTCTTTGATGCTAAATGTTTAAATATAGGCGTGACTATTTTAGCAGTTAGGTTTTCTCTTTTTTTTCTCTTCTTGTACAGGGTTTACTTTTTTCTTCGTGGTTGTTTGCCAGCTGAGCATCAGCGAGAACCGCTGGTTTATTGTTTTCTTTGATAATGATTATGGTGATCATACCGGATACCCTTCTAATTTCTAAAACCCGACCTACTAGCACCTGTACGAGGTGGTCGGCGCTTGTTGCTGTTTTCTGATCCGGCGGCTGCTGACAGGACTCCGGGTCTCTTCTGGTAGACCCTGTCAGACAGGCCAAAGGGAGCAGCCAGACGAAAGCAGAGTTTACACTCAGTTAGGATTGTATGTCTGTCACTTACGACGCATATATGGATACCGAAGTGCATTAGAAAGTGAGCGACCGATCTCTGGAGCTACGGGCAGGCTAGATGATATAGCATACAGCAACTATTTTTATAGTTGCGGCACTGCTGTCTTCCGTATCAGGAAGAAGGGGGTTAGAAAAGGTACCCTCAAACAAAGAGCACTCCGATCGCCCAACGGTTGACCGTGACCGCCGGCGTATTATCCAATACGGTCGAAAAACATCTATCACTGACAAAGCCCGATGTAGCTTTGAATACATCCACTGCGCGCAGCAGTGCTGAGAATCAGACATCCAATGTCTTATTCACTGCGCCCTCGGGCTAGGCAAGCCCCTCACTGCCAAGTGAGTCAGACTTTTGAGTCATTGGCTCCGGGTGGGTCCCCCAAGAAAACCCTGTATCCTGTTGTCTCGCAGGTCAGACTTTTGAGTCAGAGACTCGGGTGGGGTCCCTCAAGTCAACCCCCTTCCGCGGCATAAACGACCGGGAAGTATCAGAAGTTATCGTTCTCCCGACAGTGACCTTATTAACCCAATACGACCTTCTCCTACTGTTTTACCCCCCATTTCTTCCGCCTTCCATGTGCCTTCGGGCGATAATTGTTTTCTAAGGCCAAGACAACCGGTAAACATTGGCGCCTTCAATGTCCGCACTCTCCGACAAGTCGGTCAGCAAGCTGCTCTGGCTAGTACTCTCTCAAGTCTGGAGCTTGATGTGTGCTGCGTGTCGGAGACGCGAGTCTACGATTCTAGCACCGTTATCCATTTGAGCTCACCTCTAGATAACTGTCGATTCAAGCGCTTCTCTCTCAGGGTTTCTGGTGACGCCGAAGCTGAATCTCGCGGTCAAGCTGGAGTGGGAATCGCACTGAGTTCCAGAGCAGAGCAATGTTTGCTCGATTGGATCCCAGTGAACAGTCGCTTGTGCGCTGTCAGACTCAATACATCGGTAAAAGTCTGTCGACGCAAATCAGAAAGACGTTGTGTATTCATTATATCGGCGTATGCTCCAACAGACAGCTGTTCGGATGATACCAAGGATGCGTTCTACGACGCCCTCGTTGACCTCCTGAAACAAACCAAACACTCAGACATCATCATACTAGCGGGCGATTTGAATGCCCAGCTTGGTCGGCTTTCCCCGGACGAGCAGCGCTGGCGGATTTTGTGTCCTGCACAACGCATTTGCGGATCTAATGAGTTAGTGAGGAAAGAGTGGCGTAGCGACGGGGCTCGAGCGTGTGCCTCCCATGGTCCTTTATATTCGAGCACAGCATTCCAACCAGAAAAGCGGCACTGTGGTTACATGGAGACCGCCGTGTGCTTCTCAGCCGTGGACGCAGTTGGATCATATAGCAGTCAGTTACAGGTGGCGCCACTCTGTTAAGGACTGTCGTGCCTTTTGGAGCAACCACCTGGACTCGGACCATGCTGTTGTGCGTGCCCGTTTTGTTTTGTCATTTACCCAGAGGACACACGCTCGTAAATGCAAAGTACCAAATTGGTATTCGAGCGATGAGGGTGTAAAGAATGCTTACCAGAAGGCGTTGGTGAACAAGTTGCCCAGTTCGAGTCAGGTGAAAGATCCTAACGAACACTGGGAACAAATCGCTGCGGCTATGAAATCATGCTGTGAAGAGGTATGTTCCGAAGGAGCTGTTCAGTTGCGACAGAACTGGATTTCCGTCGCGTCGATAAACCTTATGAACAAGCGTCGCTCGATCCCACCTGGTTCTGAATATGATGACGACCGTCGAGAACTTAAACGCAAGCTGACTAAAAGCTTGCGCAAAGACACCGGAGCACTACTTGGTCGAACAGTCGAAAGAGATGGAAAGGGCCTTTTTATCTGGAAATTGTAGAAGGCTTTTTTCCCTGATCCGTGGTTGTACTGGTCGTCGATTTGGTAAGTGAGACCATATGTGAAAAAGATGGTTCACTTATCACCAATCAGATGACGCGTCGACTTGATAGATGGGCCGAACATTTCGAAGAACAGTTCAGCTGGCCTCAACCAGATTATGTGGACGACGGGACCCGAATGGTCAGTTATTGCGTTCCAGACGGCCCTCCGTCGGAAGCAGAAGTGGTCCTAGAGCTCAAATTATTGAAGCGTAACAAGGCTCCTGGACCAATGTGCCCTCCTTCTTCCGTTTCAAGGATGTGCGGGAAAGCTAATATCAGACTGAACTAAACTCTTCCGACGATTTGGGAGACTGAAGAGGTACCTCGCGATTGGTGCTTGTCAACAGTAATTCCCGTTTTCAAAAAGGGGTCTCGAAGTCTATGTGACAACCACAGAGGCATCAGCTTTGGTATCTGTTGCTTCCAAGTTACTCACTGGCCTCATTTTACGTCGGCTCACTAAACCCAGAGAAAGCCAGATACGTGAAGAACAGGCAGGATTCCGATCCGGTCGAGGTGTTGATCACATTTTTACCTTGCGACGGATCTTGGAACATCGGCACTCTTATAGGCAGCCGACGGTCGTGGGTATTTAACCTGGACAGGCTGATTTCGATTCATTGCTTGTACTGTCTCTGACTGTCTTGGTTCGCAAGGATACCAGGGATACGTGAATCTGTGTGAGATCTGTATCCACTGTCTGCAAGCAAGGAGGGAGGGTTAGTGGATCAGTTGGCTCTGGCTAGCTGCATGCGATGTCTTCAGTGCTATCTTTTAGTGGTGTTCGTCAAGGGTGTCCGATTTCCCCTTTCCTGTTCAATTTTGTCATGGACGACATTTTAGAGGGTGCACTTAAGGAGTCCAGTGGACTTGGTGTTGAGCTTCTTCCTGGAGCTAGGTTGACCGATCTGGAGTACGCGGACGACATTGTCTTACTTAGCCCCTCTGCCGAAGACATGCAGACCATGCTGAACAAGGTGAATGACCGGGCTGGTTTGTATGGAATGCGCTTCGCACCTTCAAAGTGCAAAGTGTTACTTCAAGACTGGGGCATTTCCACTCCTACTTTATTGCAGGTAATCCGCTTGAGACTGTGGACAGTTTCACCTACTTGGGTAGCATTATCTCGTCAGCTTGTAATATTGCTGATGAGATATCAACGAGGATAGCAAAGGCACGAGTTGCCTTTGCCAACCTGCGTCATCTGTGGCGTCGGAAAGACGTTCGATTGTCGCTGAAAGGAAGAGTATATAATGCTTGTGTGCGTTCTGTTTTGCTCTATGGTTCGGAGACGTGGCCTGTTCGCAAGGAAGATATCAACAAGCTTGCTGTATTTGACCATCGTTGTCTCCGCCAGTTAGCCCACATTAAGTGGACTGATCGCGTGAGCAATACGGCAGTTCGCCGGCGCGTATTCCGGAACGCTCGGGATGCGCGATCGATCGGTCAACTACTCACGTTGCACAGCCTGCGATGGTTAGGTCACGTACTCCGCATGCCAGCTGAGCGTTTACCGTACCGGGCATTATATACTGAGACCACCAACAGTTGGGTGAAACCACGTGGTGGTCAAGCGACAACGTGGTCACGAAATATGAGAACCCTGACTGCTCCACTGAGTAAAGTGGGTAGGTGTCGCCTGCCTGGATGGGGTCCTCGTGATCACTCAAACCGCTGGTTGGAGACGCTATCCGAGATGGCGGCGTGTCGCAGTCAATGGCGTACCTGCATCCATACCATTTCTAGTTCTTTTGCTTAGACTTCTATTAATTTTCAACCTTCTTAGTAACGTTTTCTTCTAGGATATTCCACGTCACTGTTGAGGTGAGCGGCAGCCCGAGCCACAGTACCTTTGGTCAGGCTCATGGCTGATATGATGATGATGATGATGAATTTCAAAACACAATGGTCGTCGGTCTTCTATATGAATGGCGTTTTCCAAGTATTTAGCCAAGTTTTTGATAGAAGTTCGAGGATTTGGAGGTATGAAAATGAGGTAAGTGCAGCCCTGGCAAGAATTAAACCTAGCTTGCTTTTGGCTGATATTCTACTCACGCGTTACCCTTAGTTTTGGAAGTACGGTAATAGTAATCTGTTCCAACTCATTCGCGACAGGCTAATTTCTGGGTGGTTTTCACATAAAGTACGTGAGCTGTTTTCGGAAGTGGGAATGATGCCTGTTAGAATCCGTTTATTTTGACTGTCTTCATCCGCTCATAGTTTCCGAACCATGACTATCGGCTGGGGCCTTTAACTTCACTTTTTTTTAATGCGCCGTTATGGTAAGTCGTCGCTATTGACGATAAGCACACATCTTTGTATTTTCATATCTTTTCCTATTCATGTGTTCCGCAGAGTTGTATTCATTTACAACTTGCCATTTATTGAACTGTCGTCAAATTCATCGGCAGGGTGCACGGTGTACTTTCAGCATGTTCGGCGTTGATTATTTTTGCGTGAATCCCAAAATACGTATGTTGTTCCAGACTACTGGTGTTATCTTCACACTTTTTACGCTGAACTCTTCCCTGGATCTGGCCTCTTGTGATCAGTTTGTTATTGATCATTCATCATCTCTATTGATCGTCAAATTGTTTGTTTGTTTGTCGGCATGCCGAGCATGACGTGATTATGTTGAGTGATGTGAACTTTGCAGGGCTCAGTGAAATGTGGTGACTAGGCACTTGGCAGATTTCACGCAAACGATGGATGTCTGCTTTCTGAGTGGACGGATAGGCCTCCAATGCACAACCGTCAAGACGCAGCAATTCGAAGCGACCGCACTACACATCTTGCTAGTACATGCTGGTGGCTGCGTGATGTCTAATTTTTATATCTCAGCCTATGCAACAGTATTCTACACGCGTGGCACAATGCCACATTGGCGGAAAGTGGGGGAACTCGAGCGTGAAGATTCTTCACTTATTATGGTTTCATACCCTATCTGATGGCCTCCCTCTTCCTCAATATGGGGGATTCCTGCGTCTTCAACCCGAGCGCACATTGTGCCGATAGATTACATTCCCAACGTTTAGTTCCTTATATCTGTACTCAGTCAAATGGTCACTAAGCTACCTTTTTCAGCTTACTTCAGATTGCACGAAGACGTTCGCACAAACTGTACAATAGGTATCCTACGATAAGCATGTCCAGGTCGCTGAGAGGTAGCCGGTGGGAAGTAGTTTTCGAAATGGAACCGTTCAGATTACTATGCATGTGGATTGGTCGGCTGATAATCTTTCTACTGAAATAGTCATTCCATCATGTGGATGCCCGACACGACTTAATGGTGTTGATTTTGAGCGGTGGTTGTACAGTTTTTAGTTTGATCCTCGGTTACCACAATTGCACGTATCTATCCTTGGTCACTCTTGCAATATCCAATCAAATTACAACTTTGTATATCGTGGGTTAGACATTTTTTCCACGAAAAATCTGAAGGTTTAACCCTAACTCTTCCTGTACAGTAGCTGTGGTAAGCAATTAATCGATCGGCAACTTCGGCCGTGTGTTAGGAAAATCAGAAGTTGGGTTAGCAGTTTGCTTACTCAAATTGTTCTGCGGTTGAATTATTTTTAATGAGTTCATTTACTGTTTTTTTTATTACGCGTTAATTTTATGCACAACTCACAGGTGGATGGAATTGTCTCTAGCTGTCTTTTCACGGTACTTGACGGTCACTCGGGTACTTCGTGTGTGCACACGTTAGCTTGGTCCATACTGGATTATGTGGCAGCTGCATTTCTGGATACCAAAAAACTCCACTTGGCCGTCGAGCACTGGCGCACACATGATGTAGAACAACCATATCATTTGGCTCGGCGTTTAGACTTGCTATCGTCCACTGATCATCGGCGTCTAGGTCATGCTGCCAGTCCACCATCCGCGCAAATGTCTGCTCATATGCGCCGTTGTTTGCGTGATTATGTGGAGGATTTGGTAGGCCGAATTGACCGCAGCTGTAAGTGTCTACCAAGAATATTTGTTCATTTCGTTACTAGTCTATAAGCTGCATTTTTTATATACAAAACTGAGTGCTTATTATCATTTAGTTGCGTTGTATGCACTTGAACCAAACATTGGTATATATATATATATATATATATATATATATATATATATACTTGCACACGCGGCTTGTTGTCCGGCACGCGTGCTCGGTGTGCGTAGTTGAATGGAACTGTGAAACTAACGCGTGCGTAGTAACGAGTTACTAATGGGGCGTCATCACTGAATAGTGCAGTGGGAAGGAATAATCCACTATGGAACCAACATCAAAGGAAACTCGCCAGAAGGTGACCATATATATGTATATTCATATATATAACAAAGGCAGCCACTCTTTGACAAACTCGGTAACGAAGATCCACCGGCCGCATCTCTTTCAAGACTGGGGACGTTCGGAAGTTCCTAGGTAGTTTCAACAACATGACAACTGGTTGGTGTCCAGACCAGCTGAGAGAAACTGGCTCCCTTTCGAACCTTTACGAAAGGCCGGACGAAGGCGGTTCTGGACGCAACATGAAAGTGCCCTACGCAGCTGGAAAGGCTACTGCAACAAGGGCGCTGTTGTTTTCAGTAGACAGTCCGGCCGACCGTCAAGATGTGATGCGGCGGCTCAAATCATCTCGGCCTAGATAAGGAAAGAATCTTCGTTTATCGCTACCGTCCAGAGCTTGTTGAACAGGTCACTGTATGAACTGGATCAAGATTATGAGTATATTCCATTCACGTGGTTTATTGAAGGTCTGTCGATGGCTATCTGTTATGTCCGCACTGTCCTCCTCACCCGACAGAAAGAAACTAATACGGTCGCATATGCGAGCCGTGAGTTGGAAGTGTCTTAGATGATTGTGAGCAATAATTCCCATAAAAACACGCTGGAGCAACTTTGGTTTATGGTGGAACGGCTGGAAGTGGAATTCTTTGCGTTGGGAGCTGCATCACAAAGGGTCAACAAACAAGAAAACTGTCTGGCCCTTGGGCAAAGTGGACACTGGTAGAGGATATGTCTTAACTGATGGTGTAAAGGTTCTAAGAATAGTGTTCCCTGATTATTATTTGTCGGGCCTGTCAACTAGTGTTGGGATCGATTAAGAAGGACGCCTTGCAAGCATGTGTTAAGGTTACTGGGGGGAGTAGTGTTTAGTCAATACGGCAGTAGTCATTTCGATAATTAATATTAAACGAAAAGAAAGCGTAGTCAACGTCAATGGTAGAACGGTGGGAATAAGTGTGGAGCACCTGTTGTCAGCCGAATCGTACGGCACAGTTTGGCTGTATCTTCGAAGGCCAGTCAGTCGATCTCTGGAGCCACATTTCCAGCCGTTGCTAATGCTGTGGTGGACTTATGGCTGTCAATTAAGTGCGCTTTCCTAACACTCACAAGACATCACCGGAATCCTGTTAACGAGCTCCGTTCGCTTGCCTGCACCGCTCCGTTAAACCAGTTCGATTTCGGGGAGTACGTCTTTATTTGCCAGCAGTGGTGGTCCATTTGGCCTTCTCAATGTGACTGCGCACGAAATACCAACACAACGCCTTTGAGGGGCAGTTCACATAACGGACTCTTCGTGTTAACGGCTGTTACCACATATTGAAGCCGAGGGAGATCAAAAGTATAATGTACGAACTTCAACGCCACCTCATTTCCTCTCCGTGACTGTTCAATGAGCTGAGGCTAGCGGTTATGATTTATCTAAACGACCGTTCCAATGCCAGCTTCGAAAGTGACGTTTCCAAGCTTTCTATAGCTGCAACACAAGCGCCGTTTGGCAGCATTGACAGAAAAGACAATTGCGGACTAAGACTGGTTGACTTCTGAGTATCGAAGTTTGGCTCCATGTTACTGCTTGGATCTTTTGTCTGCGGTTGTTTCCTTAGCTTCTGGAATAGCGACCATCGGACGAATTATCTGATGAACTTCACCTGGTCACGTGATAATCTAACAAGCGGTTTCGGTTGTGTACTGTTCGACCAGACAACGGTGAACGTTTGTTGCAGCTCTGTGCTGTTAACAGTTTGTTTCTGGCAAGTACTGATTTTCGACGTTTTGGGTGTCTACGCCACCTAGGAACCTGTATCGTTGAGTCAGTTGACTGTTTCCAAGATTGCAAGTCAATCTGGAGCACCTGCGTGGATTCCAATCATGCACTGTTATGTGCCAAGTTCGCTTTGCGCTTTGGTGGGAGGCCACTTCGCCGTCCGCCACAAATTGAAGGAGCTGAACTAGAAGGGACACAGACGCTTTACGCTTACCAGTGTGCGCTTGCCTCTAGTCTAGGTCCTCACTCACCAGACGACATTGAAACATATTGGGCACATACACGGCATGTAATGCATAAGTGCGGTACTGCCTCGTTCAGCGGCCAACCTCTGGGTCTTTATGCGATCACCATAACTTCTCGACACTGGTCGGAATATTCCATTCAACAGTGAGTTCAACTTGGCCCACAAAGCTACTCGCCTGGAGCTCCGGAAGCGTAATTGACACAACGCACTATCCAGAAGGAACGAGTCATCGCTACCATAAACTCTCGGAAGCTTTTCCATCTCATCCAAGCAACTGGTAGCAGGAAGCCAGGTGTGAGCGAGGTAATCTGCGAAGCCAATGGTGAGCCTATTCATAACCTGCAACGACGCTTAGGACGCTGGGCTGAGCATTTCCAACAGCAGTTCAACTGGCCACCGCGCCATGACTACGCCTTCGGGCTCTGCTTGTGCTCATTGGTTTGTTGACGTTTCTCTGCCCTCGGAAACAGAAATCTCCCTCGAGATCAAGTTATTAGAACGTCACCAGACAAATGGCTCTGCTGCAGAAACTGGATCGTTGAAATTGTTCCAAATGACTGGGAGTTGACTAACATCATTCTCGTTTTCAAAAAGGGTTCACATACTTCATGTGCAAATAGCAGAGGAATTGGTCTGATTTCTATTGCATCAAAGTTGCTCGCAGCCATTGCACTTCGTAGACTAAGCAAAATGCGCGAAGAACATATCCGTGAGGAGCAAGCTGGGTTTCGCTCTGGCCGTGGCTGCATTGATCACATCTTCACACTTCGCCAGATGCTTGAATTCCGCCATTCATATAGAAGGCCAACAGTTGTCTTCTTGGACATCAGAGGGGTCTTCGATTCGATTGACAGGGCTGCACTCTGGGATTGTCTATCGAGGAGGAGTGTGCCTGAGACGAGAGGTTCCTATACTTTGGGGGCTATGTCGACGCTGGTGGAATATTTGATGAGACCACAAATCGTATAGCAAGGGCTCGGATGGCTAACTCACGCCATCTGTGGCGTTGGCATAATCGCAGTCGTTCTGTGAGAGTCCGAGTGTACAATGCTCCGAAAACTGGTCAATTCGCGCGGAGGATATTTGTAGTGTTCTTTTTCGACTATCCGGTGTCTTCTAATCATTAGCGGCTTGTGATAGGAACACCGTGTAAGCAACGGCGGAAGTTCGCCGACGTGTCTTCGGAACGGATAAAATCTGTCGACCCTTGAACATTTTGACCACAGGCTTCGTTGGTGTGACCACATCTTACGAATGCCAACTTACCGCCTGCCACATCATGACTTGTTTGCGAGTTGTGAGTTGGGCTGGAAACGACAATCTGGTGGTCAACGCATGACTTGGATGCGATGTGTGAGGGCACTTGCCGTGAAGCTTGCTTCATTAGGTCGCTCCCGGCTTCTTGGATGCGGTCCGGAGGGCAATGAACACTTTTGGTTAAGAACACTGTTTGATATGGCGAAGAATAAGGGTCAATGGCGCTCATGTTGCATGTCTCTGTGTGCATCGCTTTAACTTCTTCCTCGTTATCACTCTACATCTCCCCGTCCATCACCTTACGTCTCACTTTTTTTCTTTCTATACTGTGACACGTTTGTCACTCGTGTTTTCTTGCGTGTTAAATATATATATCCGGTTGTGCGGCATAACCGACCGTAATGTTTGGTCTTGATAGATCGCTTCAACGATCATCTTGAAGGTAGCCAGGAGCGTCGAAATGTCCTCCAAGAACACTTGATTCATCCCTGCTTCAAAGGATACTACGTGCGTATACACACCTTTTCAACTTTTAGCGGATCTGTGAGTACTGTTGCCCGAGATTCCTTTGGTCCCGACAGTAGTCTTACGAAGTGGCAGATAAACAAATGTATACAAACGTATGGAGATGAATGCTAAACAAAAACAATGGAGAAGCGTAGAAAAGAATCAACAAGTTTGTGGATACGGATCCGCCATTAACTGCGATACACCGCCATGTCCTAGAGAGCTGCTAATCAGCAATACAAATGATCGCAACCTACCCAACCTGGCATGAGGCAACTGTCAATCTTGCTAGGTTGGGTTGTTCAAGGTTTCATTGTTCGTGAACACATCATTACTACTATTTCTCCCAACCTCCAACGTTCGTGCTAGACACTTCGTGTCTCTGCCAGAGTACGTGACTTAAGGTGCCTACACTGCATTCTCATTGCCCCGGCTACCGATCACAACCTCAGGGGTATCTTAAACACGCCCAAGTACTGTCGCGTTTTTCACACAATCAGCTCACCTAATGCAAGTTAGCTACTCAACGTTGATGTGAATCTTCCACTCAAGTGGGTCAGGTCTCTGATCCGTGGAGAACGATGGAACGCACGAACGCATTGCATACTCTCACGTTAATCAATGGCTGGACGTTTTCGTAAAACCGTGAATGGCGGATATTAATGAACACACCATGTTATCCTCGTTGAAATCTCGTCGAAACTATTATAAGCGAATACGATGACTACTCAAGTAGGTGAAGCCATCGATAGCCTCAAGCGGCCTGCTTGTAACGAAAATGATGATAGTGGGGTTAGCTTAATTTTGTAATGTCAAATTTCTTACCATTCAAACAAGTCTCATTTTTCCGTTCCAGCATGTTTTGCACGTTGCCTGAAGAACAAAGTAGAACATTCTCGATCGCGCATTCAGTAAAGTACATATCTTGCATCGAATATTTCAACAAGGAAACCAGCTTCGTTTAATTACTACCACCAGACCCCGGTTGTGCAGCATAATGTATGCGATATTTGGTACATTCTTTTTTAAAGCATTTAGGCTGACCGTCTTTTGTCTCCATAACATCGTGCCAAAGGTTCACAAGTTCAACCAGCTAAATCACAATCAAAATGTAACTCTTGTGCTTTAAGTTATGCTTATTTTCGACAAGTAAAGTTTGATACTTGTTAAAATAGCAATGCTGATGTTTGTGTGACAGTTCGTCATCATTAGCATAAAACCAGCGGACGCTATTGCTGTTCACCTGTCATCTAACTATGCAACAGTCCCGGTGTAAGGATGAAAGAGTGGCAGGGTCTAATTTCCATATTGTGCCAATGGCACTGGACGAACTGACGATAATTCACAAGGTGTCTTCTTGCTGTGTTATCCAACAATGAATCTCACTCATTGTTTCAAACACGTTTGTATATGTGTGATACAATAGTCAACTGACTTGTATGCCTTCTAGTCACTGGCTCGATTATTAGGGCTGCTCGGTTCATATCAAAATAAATGAGTGGCCACCATAACCCACACCACCCTAACATGCACGGTGACGTAACCAATGTTATCAGGCCTTCATCATATTGTGACTGCAAAAAACACTTTACGGGGGAGGTTGTTTATTTTTATCAAAAGTTCGTAACAACGTATTTGAAAGTGTGCAACCAAAAACATATTTACAAACACTTCCACGACTGATGTATCTGCACACACGTTGGAAGCAGTAAATCGCCGGTCTGTTTGTCGCCAATTCCCACACAGGGCATATACGCGTTCCTAATAACGCTCCTAGCACACGACCTTCCTCGCGTTGAGCATCGACGCTTCGTTTCTGCGAGCTCGACTCCTTCCACACTACGCGTTGGCGACGTTGTACATTGCACTACACTCCTTCCGAGGTTTATTAATGTATTGTCACTTGGTGACAAATACTGTCCGATCAACGCAATGTTGACCTTTCATTCAATGAACAACATCTGGTTCGCTCTGCCGACGTATTTTGTCACTTGGCCAGGTATTCGTCTCCCCCCGCCGATCTGATCGATCGTGTATATCAGACTACGTCCGGAAAGTACTACATACTGAGCATTCCGTCTGGGAAGAAGCATACTTGGGCCTAGGCCGCTGCTACCCGTTTCCCGATGCTATCGATATTTCACCCTTTCTCCAGGATTAAACATTCTAGCCTTGCCAAGCCATTGCGCTGGTGATGGCTCTCTTGCGTGTGCCTGCATGATTTCCAGATTTCGCTAAGTCCTTCTTCCAACGAATAATACTCCTGATATATAGTCGAGGATTCGGTTGATTCCGAGTTGAACATCACTCATATTTGATCGCAGCTTTCGCATTCAGATAGACTTTCCAGCCAGCCTCTTTCGAAAAGAAGCACTAGACTCGAGTTTCGCTCTTGTTAGAGCTCGTCAGTAGGGCATATTCGTGCCACGGCTGAGGTAAGAACTTGCGTCTAGTGGTTCTTTCCAAAAGAGGCTGGCTAGAAAGTCTACCTGAACGCGAACGTCGGGATCAACTGTGACTGATGTACAACTTGAGAATAATGCTTCTCTCGCGAAAATACCCATTGACTCATAGAAGATACTAATGACTCGCAGTTTGAGTGGCTTAATCCGTTTGTTTGAAATTTAATACCCTAGTATACGGACCGATGGAAGTTATCTTAGTATGGATTTAACTTTCTGAACACATATGACTGTATTGATCTGATGAAGAATTATCGAAAACACTTGTTTGTCACCTGTCTTCTATGAATAATACTCCGGCAAAATTGCTGCACTGTGGCCATACTCCAACGCCTTCACCCACTGGGAGTCGAGGGGTTTCGTCGTACAGCAAACTGAGATGAAGGTTTATTCGTGTTCACCCACGCAGATGCCCAGTTGTAGGACAGACTCCTAGCTTCCTTCCTCAGCTGATAACCACTCTTGAATTGTTCAGTTGTCGCGTTCAGTGGGTCCATTCGTCTGCAGATGATATCGTGTCATTCGTACGTGCGTGGTTTCCAGTTGCTGTATTTACGCTCGAAATTCCTCGCTTTCACAGCAAATGTACTGATCCATCGAGATAGCCTTTGGTACGCCGTGGTCCTCCACAATGTACCTCATAACCATGTCTCTCATTGTAGACATCTCTTGATCTGGAGCGTCAGTCCAATGGGTAAAATGTTCCATCGTGTTCAGAAAATATTGGTTGCCACTCACGTTCAATGGAGATGAGTCTATACGATCCACCGAGTTCGAAAACAGGTATTGGCCGTAAGAGCTCCTGGACTCCCCGGCTGTGGCCTTTAAGTAACTGACATTGTTGACAGGCAAGTACGTGAAGCGCCAAATCGTTTTTCATAATCAGCCAGACTGCGCTGTGTCTCAGTAGGTCGTGCGTTTTGACACATACGATGTGTGCCATATTTGTGGCAGTGTGCTACCAGTTTCCTCCTCATTGTCTCGAAAAGACCACCACAAGGGAGCCACGACTGTCACGCTAATATCACCGCGCCGTTGGGAAAAGATCACTTTTTAGCTCATTTTCATGAATGTTTGTTAGGAACTTCATACCTCTTGCCTGAGTGTCAATCACCTGCCGTAGGACCTTGTCTTGAAAATGTGGAAGTGCTAGTGCTTGCGGCCGCTGTTCTATTACTAATCTGTCAACTCAAAAAAAAAACAGTCGGGGATGTTCTTCGTCAACTTGTAGTTGATAAAGAAAGTCAGCGACACAGCTACTAGAACCGAGCGAGTGGTTGTTCGTAAAATCATATCCCTGTAGATGCAATGTCCCTTGGACTAATCTACCAAGCAAGTTCTTCCCAGCCTTAAGCCACTCTAGACGTTTGCGGTCCGTCTCCACGTGAAACCGTTTACCTAAAAGTTACAGTCTATATTTGTCCAGTTCCCAGACGATTGCTAAACATTCATTCTCAACGGTTGAATGCTTCTGCCCCGTCGGAGCACTAAGTTCTTTCTTTCCTCTCTCTTTAAATATTGCTATAACGCCACGGTCACTGCCAACACCTGTCATATTGGACGTTCTTACTGTATTCGGAAGCCTCGGTATCAGTTGTTGCTCGTCCATTTCTTGTTGCGTTGATACGAAAAAATTGCGCTTATGGTCGCTGTATTTTTGTGGGACAAGTGTGGATCAACAAATCATGTTCCAGATCAAGTGTCTCATGAGGTCACAACAAGGTTGGGGTCATCGAAAACCTGGATAATGAAAACAAGCATTCATTGATCCCCATGGAACTATCAACTCGGTTCTAGACATGAATGTTGCGGAATTGTACTACACGTTAACAGCCCCCAACTCTACTCTAGTAGAGATATTTAAAATGATGTAGGCTCCAACACACAAACTCAGCTGGGGCAGGCAGTCCAGTTAATAGTGGATAATTCAGCGTTTCCAACCGTGGCTTACAGCTTATGGTTCCGTAGCAACCTTCTAGAATGGCTTGACTTTTGTTGGTGTTATGTTGTACACTTTCATACATCTTGTTGAGGCATGTTTTGCCCATTTGTATGACCTAGTTCCGCTGGTATGGAGATTCTCCACTTTTCCTTTCCACGCGCTAGACGCAAAACGCTTACTGTACTGCGCTATTTGTTGGCTTCTGAATTATTGACATTGGGTAACTCATCGAACTTGTATGGAAACTTTGTGGGAGCGTTCCCACAAACTGGTGAGCCCGAAGAAAGTATCTTTGCTGAAGTTTTGTTCACTATTTTTATTCCGCAATCCGACGTGTTTTATCCTCGTATCTCCATTTCACTCCATTTGGTGCGTCAGTTCCTTGGCGTAAATTCTTTTTATACGGCATTTCATTATTTTTGCTGACCGCGCTGTTGTATTCTTTAAATAGTAGATCTGATTGAATTTTCATATATAGTAGCCTATTCTACATTCCCAATTTTACATGTTACAAGCTGTCGAGCGTTTTATCATATCTGGCGAAGACGCCAAACCCTTAGATTCGCATACAGTAGGCGCAGTCCCCCTAACAGTTCCTCTATTCTTGGAGATGGACCCGCTACTGTGGTTTGTCTATCTTGAGGCCGAGTTTGTCAACAATCCGAATTTCGTCTGACCAGGCGAAGTTCAGTCAGTTAGTGTCCAGGCTTCCAAAGGAAGTCACAATGCAACTGCGTGACGTCCTCCTTACTCAGCCTGCGGAACATCGCTACGACACCCTTAAGGAGGCCGTAATTAAGCGGGTAACCCCATCAGAGAAGACCCGCTTACAGCAGCTTTTCAGTGGATTACAGCTGGGCAACAAGCGCCCCCTCTACGCTGCTCCGTGAGATGCAACAACTTCTTGGTGGCTCCCACATGGACGAGTCACTGTTACGAGAGCTATGAATGCAAAGGCTGTTGGAGACAGCCCAGGCTATTGTGTCCGTAGCCGGCTCTCAACCACTATCAGAAGCTGCCGAGAATCGCCGACCCAAGTGGTCGAGCATTTCCGGCCATTTCTGAACAACGTCAGTAACCCCAGAGTAAGTGCCATCCTTACGACCTCAGCTACGGGATAGCCTGTAGGTTCTCACTCAACTGATCTTGCAGAAGTCAAGACCCTATAGGCAGAGGCAGCTGTTTCGCACAGGGACTTAGGTAATATGACGATTAGCCGTTTTTGACATCGATCCCCACGGCGCCGTCGTACCAGCAGGTCGCTCCGTCGATGTAATTCACAGCCCGTAAAGGCTTCTGATGGTACCATGAACGGTATAGAGCCAAAGTCATAAGACGTACAACATCTTGCTCTTTTCCCTCATTGCGTCAGGGAAACAGGACCGCCGCCGGCGCATCCACCCCCAGTCGCCTTATGTTCGTTCGGGATCTCTCCACAGGGACCGCATTCCTGGTGGACACAGGAGCGCATGTCAGCCTAGTTCCACGGGGCCGGTCCGAGGTGACAGTCGGGCGCTCCTAATCTCTGCGCCGCCCATGACACTATCACCCACTTTGATTCCATACAAAGTTGTTGTAAACTCTCGAAAGAATACGCTGGTTCGTCCTCGATATAGTAGTGCGCTTGACAAAAATCGGATTCTCCTCCTGGTAATAATTAACACGGAAAATCTCGGTCCCGAAAATACCGCGACTGTCCCCGTAATTTGCTCCCAAGACAAACCAAAAGACGCGTGCAAAAAACAGCTTTGTTCCGCCCCAAAAACGTGTGCGACAATGAGAAAATTACAAGGTATTTATATGGTGCATAGTGACCTAAAAACATTCTCGAATCAGAAAATGGAAGGACAGTTACCGAAGATAATAGTTGAGGTCACTAATCCACCAATGAACATGGCGGAATAAAGGTCGGACATGTAGACAAATGGCCAAGGTTACTTCTCGGCTGTTCTGGATAGTTACCCTCCCTCTGGTTAGATAAAGTCGTTTTTTCGCGGAAGGAGGCGGTTTTGGACGAAGAAAATGGACTCCTTAACACCTCCCCTCCCCTGAAGATTGTTAGGTTCGATCATAGGATTGCTTTCGACAATCGACTTGACCATTTTACTGCATTCTGTTCGTCCGTCGTCTCCACCTCAAGGGATACTTGTGCTCAGCATCTTGGAACTGTAACGTCGGTTCTGTCGAATGTTCGGTTTCGGTAGGTCGTTCTTTCTTCAAGTCGAAAGCGTCCAGCAGTATATCGAGTTGCGCGGTTGGTCCTACCTGGTCGCACAGTGCATCTCCGCGGTTCCGGCGAATCTGGTTTGCGTGCCGCACACATGTGGCTTCGCCGACTTTCACTTCATAGAGGACTGATCCTCTCCGTTGGACGATTATTCCTCTTTTTCCAGTTCATCGGAATTTTTTTAACGGTTCCCACAGCTAGTCCGGACGTCCACTGTTGTGCCTGCTGTGACCTCCAGTCGCACACATCACATCAGAACTAAAGACCCACCCGTTTCGGCTCGACCCCGCAGGCTGGCCTTCGAGAAACCTAAACTCGCTAGCGCGGAATTCGAACACTTACTCAAGCCCAGGATCATTTATCCGTTCAGCAGTTCTTGAGCCTCATCACTGTATTTGGTTCCAAAAGAATCAGTGGACTGGCTTCGTTGCGGTGACTACCAAGGCGTCAGTAGAGTGACGGTCCTTGATGAATGTTCTTTTCCGCACGTGCAGGATCTTACGACCTGCCTCGCGGGCAAAAACATTTTCAGCAAAATTGATTTAGTCCGCGCTTATCACCAAATTCCAGTGGCGGCGGAAGACGTACCCAAGACCGCTGTGATTACTCCATTTGGTCTTTTCGAGTTTTCACGAATGCCATTTGGACTGACCAATGCCGCCCAGACTTTTCAGCGCTTTATGCACGAAGTCACCCGCGGTCTAGACTTCGTTTATCCCTACCTGGACGACATCCTAGTTGCTAGCTGTTCTGAGTAGTGCCTTCCACATCTGCATGACTTGTTTGAACGGTCGACTAACTATGATATTACAGTCAACCCGACAAAATGCGAGCTAGGCAAATCGACCATTGAGTTTCTAGGTCACCGGATTTCAGCCGATGGAATTGCTGCCCTTCCTTCCAAAGTTCAGGCCATCCAGGATTATCCTGAACCTTCTTCTTTGAGCAGCTTCGCAGATTTTGTGGCTTATAAAGTGTTACCGTCGATTCATTCCCCGTTGCTCGCAATAGCAATAATTTGGAGGCCAACAAACAGCGCAATACTCCAAATAATGCTACGACCAAGGAAAAAGAAGTGTACAGCCAATAAACCTCTTGCATGTAGCACGCGGAACGGAAAAGTGAAGAATTTCTACGCTAGCGGAAATAGGGTATACAACTTGGGCTAAACAAACATGCCTCATCAGGAAGTGTCAAATTGTACAACAAAATACCAACAAAAATTAAGCCATTCTAAGAATTCGCTACAGTTTTCCCATCTTTAAGCACCGAGCTTTGATTTTCTCACGTTTGGTTCGCGCCGTACTACTTGCCTGGAAAGCTATGCATACAATTATTTCTGCATTTGTGATCAAGTGCACTTTATATATTGATTCTACGCGTCCTAGTTGATTCTTGGTTTTGTGTTCAACTGCTTTTTCACGCGGTCGATGATCGGATTCACAGTAATTGGGATAGTCATACTAACAGTGTACGCTACTTCTTTTACCGACATCCTCATGACAAGTAGATTACTATAGCGCTCTCTTTTTCATGGATCCATTCTACCTGCTTATTATCCACCGGATCCTGTCGTCAGTTGTTGGTGCTGGCCGTGCAAGCGTGCGTTTTGACGTCCGATGTTTATCACGGCTACTCCGTTGGTCAGCATAGTCGGTCCCATTTTCAGGTGGTACGCACTGTGAGAGCAAGACGCTTGTGAATGATTACAACGACCGGTACGGTCAGTACGATTGCCAGTTTAAATAGCTGTTGATGAATTGATAGACACGTACACAGCGCGTGTGAAACACTCGCCCACACAAAACTGGCAATCGTAACGGCACCACGTGGTCAATCAACTGGAAACAGACATCGGGTGTTAAACTGGCCGGCTATCAACACATTGTATATTCGTGCTCGTTAGAATTGTTTTAAGTTACCTATTGTAAAAAAAAACTGTTTATTGAGTGATCGATATATTTGGGGTTACTTCATACTGCGCTAAGTTCAGGTGCCCATACTTCGTCGCCGACCAAATGCCTAGAGGCTTGTTGACTGTGAAGTCGTTGCGTTACTTGTATTTCACTTTCCTCCCCGTCGGCATCAAATACAACTTCTTATACTGCTTTATGTGTATTTTATTCTTGTGCAGTAGATCCAGCGCATTGTATGACGGATGCATTACTACGATTAGATGATGATCTATGTTCTGTGGGCAAAGTAATTGACCTGAAACTAGATGCTGACGAGCTTGGAAATATTCATGACCCAACCGTTTCACGTGACCTCTTGCGCGTGGCTCTCAGCGGTGCGGTTGGTGTTGTTGGACGGATATTCTGGCATAACACTGAAAAATCTGAAGCTTTCCCAACGGAACTGCACCTGGCCAATGTAGGTGATTGTGGAGCTGTTCTCTTGAGGCAGTTGGATGCTTTCGACACAGGTACGAAATAGTTGTCATTTTAATCTCCTTTTCCTAAGTTCGTGTCACTGCGTTTTGCTGTACGATTGTCACTACTACAACGTAATTTTCGGTCTTGTTTTAAAAACTTGTCTACACTCGCCTATCAGATATCACTTTTATTTTTTGTCGGCTCTGTCGTCTACGACTACAATCATACCCACTTATCACTAATACACGAGATCCAGTATTCAAATCGTTAGTTACGCGGAACGTACCACTTATACGGACATCGTTCTTCATTAATTGATTAATTCACGCGATGGTTTTTTGCATCGCGGCACGTATGCTTACTAATTTCGGATGTGACAGAAGGTTCCACTCTATACACTGCAAAGTATACCAGCTGCCATACGACACAAAGCACGTACTATCAGTCTGCCCAAACTTAGACAGAAGCACTCATGGCAACCGATCTGAAACTTCCTACTTTATCATTACGCCACCACCGCATGCCCTGTTTTGAGTGTATCTCTGTGCCGCGGTTGTGCTGTGCACTCGCATCAGTTTTGTTCAAGTTCCTTAATGGGAGCTGTTACGTATTTGAAACCTGAATAACTTGAATGTTGAGCTCACAAAAGTTTGGTGGCTATCTGATGAAAGTTTGCTTGCAGGCGACTCGATATGTTTGTAAGTCTTTCTAATAAACAAGCGGGATTTCCGAACAACATGTAAGGAATGTGTAATTTGGCCTATCGGTAACGTTCTACTCTTGGCAAAGAAGGTTCATCGGACCGGATGAATCCCTTGCAACTGTGATGGTCTTTAAGGCAGGCTAGACGTGAACAACTGAACGAATCAAAGGGTCATGGGTCAAGTTTAAATAGGCAGAGGTCAGTTTTATGTTCGAATGGCTAATTACAGTAGGTGTGGGACACGTGATAAGCAGAACGCATTTGAATTCGACATAGTCACTCAGATTGGTTGATCAAAGAGAGCTGGTCTGTTGAATGTAGGCAGCGAAGTAGTAATCCTGGTCCGTCGGAAACGTTGTTTCGTCTAGCCATTAACGTGAACCAGTTTGATTGATCCATAACCGGTCGTCATGTTCCAGGTAATTCTGCCCCGTTAGTTTTAGTTACAGCATATTCGGCCTTCGTAATGTCGATAACCTCCGCATCCAAACGTACCTGTGTAGTTCTAAGCCCTGCCATAATTATCTCGACATTTTTCTACTCAATTTCATGGCTTCCGTCCAACGGATAACCGGCGATTGCGGAATCCCTGGTCGTGACCCAGTAATTCAGTTGATTTCGGCACTTTTCTAATATTTCTTCGATGCTCATTCTAGTTCTAATTTCTCGTGCCGTCGGTCCATGATAAACTTGTGAATGGCCATTACATTTCACCCCACGTACACAATTACCAGTTCTCTCAACAGACGAGGAATCCTTTAGGTGTACCAGAATTTCACAGGGTTATCTCTTTGAAAGATGGTCCTGATTCTCACTTCATCCCGTGCCTTACGAATAGTTTCTAAGTGGAGTAACGGCAGTGTTTTTCTGTTCTCTTGATGCCTTTGATACTGGGCTGAGCGCCCTTCCTAATGGTCTTTTAAGAAACGGTTTAGATTAACCTGTTTCAGTATCGTGACCCTTGTTTCTCTCTGTACCATTTTTTGATCGCCTTCATCTAGTCATAGATACAGTGCTCTATAGAAAATTGAGCTCGCAGTACTACCATGCCCCTGTTCTGAATGAGCAGTCTTGAAGCTAGGAATGTTATGTGAGTCCGTGGTTTTGCGATCGACCGTGGTCTTAAGGCTCTGTCTTACCATATGGACCAGGCACTTCAGAAGTGGCAGCTGGCCACTACTAGATTCTTGTTCCACTGTGCTTCTGATTGTGGTATATGTCTCACTGGGGTATTGCGACAGTTGGTCGTTTGTCAACCTGATCTTGTTTCGTAACTACAAGGTGTCGTCTCCGTAGCGCCATCAATTTTTTTGGTGGGTTCCCAAATTGGCGGATGTTTATATGGAACAATTTGAGTCAAAAGTGCTGAGGTGATATCCCAAATGTTTGTCAATCAGTTCTCTGTTTAGCACACGCTACAAATTGCTTAAGCTCATGAAGGTAGTAGACGAGGACATTAAAACACCCAGTCGGGACTGTAACCCGTTCAAGCCTTTCACAATGACTGAGGATCAGTTCAGATGTCTGATGTTCGCCTGCGGGGACATCAATCACTACAAAGAGTATGTCTCGGAATGCGGATTTTGGCAATACAGAACAATCTCCCGACATCTCTCTACAGATCCTCATTGACGGATGCCAGCACCTGATGAACCTGCTGCATAACACCACAAGGATTGGAATGAAAAATCGTCCCAACGTCCACGCAGGGTCTTCAGCTGCCCTAACTACGGCTGCACTAGGGTTGAAACGTGAAGGTGGAGCGAAACCATCCACAACAGGTTGACAACGTGATGGATGACACTTTACTCGATATTGTCCCTTCAAGCAACATCGGCACTTCCATTGCTCTCGGTAGGGACACAAGAAATGACGACTACCTAACCTGCATGGAGTGCATCTTCATTTCTGTCAACAGTCAGCTAGCCAAACTGCAGCTCGATACAGTCTTCGACATTACGTTAGTCTCCGACCGTCCCGCAGTACAAACCGAGTCGACCTATCTGCTGCATACAGCAGAATGAATAGGCGGTTTCCTATGGACCCGAACAAATGCGTCATGAATTTATCCTCAATAGAACTGATCAAGTTACACCTCAAGACATTGTCTCTCGATGTGAAATTTCGCATCCCATTTACAACTGTATACCATAGATGCACAAGCACGGTTTTAGAACTTCTGTGAGCAACTATCTGGACTTCAGCCAGTTTCAGAACATAGTAAGAATTATTTTAAAGCGAAAACTTGTCGACATTGAGTACCAGTTTAGAATCACTCCTAGTCGTCGAAGATGTCCCCTAACAAGGATCTGTGTCGATGCTGTTAAACGTTTTCGTGGCAACGAGAATCATCATTTTTCACTATAAAAAATGACCTAAAGCAACACTAAATGACCATGCAGACTACGGTGACTTAATAAACTCAGTCCTCAGTGATTGCTTAGGATTTGTGGTGGACGAGAAAACTTAACCCAATAGACCTAGTAAGGAATCGCGATTGTTGCTCAAAGGTAAGTTTATGGACGCCACCACTTCCAAAGACCACAGTGCGTATGGAAGCCAAATCCCTCAGATGTACGGGCTTCCCAAGGTTAACAAATCCTGAGTTCTGTTAGGACCAATATTGGCTATGTCCAACTCTTCACAGCATTAACTGATAGAATGTTTGACGAAATTACTGAAGTCGGTACAAGACTGTCGGAGTACTGCCTGAAGGACAGTTTCTAGTTAGCCGCGCTGTTGAAAAACGTCATGTCTGACAAGCATATGGTTTTGCTAAACATAGAGTCATAGTCCAAAAGTGTGCCGTTTTTAGAAGCCATCAGTTTTTTGCTGCCTCGTTTAAATTCAAATGAATCAAATTGCAATCCCAGAAAATGAGCTAGAATGTCCACTTTTGCCGTGTACGTCTAACGTAGGTTTCAATTTTAAAGACAAGACTTATCGTCAGATTGATGGTTTCGTAATAGAGAGTCCATTTGACCGGGTCCTAGCAGATATCTTTGTGTCGAAACTTGAAAAACAGACAAGCTGGACAGTTTGGTCCTCTGTGGAATACATTTTAACGATATATTTTTAATCACAAATGTTCGGATACAGGCGACAGATTTGCAACGCCAAATCAATCGTTTACACTCAGATGTTGGTTAGACTTTAGAAAGTGAGCCTAATGACCGATTGCCATTTCTGGATGTTAGCAGAATTGTTAGGATAGATGGACCTGTTTAGCGTGTTATCTATCGAGAGAATAAGTGACGGCTTCTTGACAGCTGCGCCCCAGTAGCTTGTAAAAAAAAAAAAGGATTGATACGCACATTATTTGGTCGGGCGAAGCGGCTTTCCACTACTGCCAACGTAGGTGATGACCTACGTCGACTGGAGCAGGCTGTACTGGACAACGGTTATCTTAAATGATTTATAGGAAAGGTCAACACGAGTAATGTGCAAAGTAATTCGCAACCCGCAGTTTCCAAAAATCAGTAGTTTTACAACTGCCATTCAAAGGAGATAACGTGTGTCGATTAGTTGAACAGTGCGAAGGCAGTAGTCGTATGCCGATTGTTCCGAATCCCCAACACCCACAGTTGTTCAGCCGAAGTCCCAATTCACCGAACCAAACGTAATATATGAGCGCAACTGTAGATGCGGAGCATCCTATGTTGCAGAACTGAGCGCCAGCTTGGAACCAGGGTTGCCGAACACTTACCGAAATGGGTTCAACAAACGGTCACACAATCAGGCAACTTGACAGCAAACACCCGGAAGGAGCCAGCGTCATCGATTGTCAAGCATCACTTGATGACGCAACATGTGATTGACTCATCACAGTCATTTCATGTTCTGTTCCTGACCGAAAACAAACGTTTGCTACGATATACCGAGATCACTACAATCAGATACCGTCATCTCATGCTGCCTTGATAGCAGCCAAACTGTTTTCAAGCATTGACCTTTTCGTGATCGTTTTCTGATTTGTAAGTTTGTGCAAATAGTTTGTCTACAGTAAACACTGGTGAAGATTAAGCGAAATCCGTTCGGAGATACCTCGTTTCACATCACTCCTGTCTGGTCTGTTCAAGTTTGCAACGAGAAATAGTCGTTTCAACTACCTTAGTTTCCAATCTTCGGTGTTGTTGGTTCGGAACTTCTTAGCCAGGCAGACGGCACCTACCAACCTCGTTCGGCGGGACGATGAGGGCTGTCATTGCCCGTGATCACGTCTACCTGGCAGCCTTGCGATTTCTTCCAACCGTAGTTCGCCACATTAAATTCGCGATGTATCGGATGCGCCGTGGGTTCATGGATTACGTGACTCAATCAGTAGACTGTGCATTCCATTATCTGGGTTGTCGGTGGCGAACTTGCGCAAACAGGATATCGTAGGAAGCGTCTGCGGCCTCATCTGAATTATTTTCTGTTGGAGCATATGCAGATATAACAAGTAAACGTTTCTCTGGTCGGTGTCGCAGACCTTAGGCAAATTGCTATCATCATCCATCATTCTCTCATTGATGCTTAACTGCCCCACAAATATGGAAGAAAAAACAAACCCCGTCCAGGTAGAGAAATAAGAGCCACGTCTATATTCAAACATTCAGCATCAAGGTGTCCCCACTTTGCAAGCAAAAATCCATTAGTAGACTTCATTTTTCTGCGCTCGATCATCGTCTGTTCACCTTGCGCCCTACATCAGTCGGTCACAACATCGGCAATAGTGCGGCAGAACGACTAGCTGGCATCCTTAGTACATGACCTAACCATCTAAGTCTGTGCAAATGTAGCGACTGAACAAAAGAACTCGTTTGACAATCACTACCAAATACCCGCTTCCTAACCTCCTCGTTGCTCACTCGCTGGTGCCACCCGATATGAGCGATCGAACGCAGACATCGGTGGTCAAATACCTGAAGACGGTTCACGTCCTCTACCCTGAGCGGCCACGTTTCGCTGCCGTAAAGTAATACAATTCTCACTGTCGCCTTTATATACGCGACCCTTAAGCTTCAGAGAGGTGCCTCTCTGTCGCCACAGGTGTCTAGATTAGCGAACACCGCCCTAGCCTTGGAGAATACGCGCTTCTATTTCATTCCCTACACCTCCGCCGCCACCGCTGATGCAGCTTCCCAGGTATACAAACCGGTCAACATTTATCCGACATTAAATCTACGTAATCACAACAGTCTTGCAGAAGCACTCTGAAGAACATTGAGGCTACAAAGCGCATTCCGAAGTATTTAGCAGAGTGCGAAATAGCGTCTAGAATTGTCTGTGCTGGTTGAAAATCGTCGAACAACACTTTGTCGTCACAACAATCAAGATGAATCAATCTTCCACTAGGTAGGCGGTCCACGCCGATATCTTGTGAGTCCGGTCTCACGCCATAATCAGCAGCCCACCCTACAGAATGTATCATGGCCCACACGGCACGTGTACGTTTACGCGATATGGAGTCCCTGTGGCGCTGTGTGACGTTGACTGTCACGTGGCCGTTATTTCGTATGTTCCTTCCTGATGTATGCCTCCTAAGCCGCAGTACCTCAAAAAAGTAGAATGGATGCCAGAACCCTAGTAATGACTGAGGTCAGGCTAATCCCCCTATGACCTTTCGCAAAAGCCCCGGGCTCCTTTCTTGAATATGAGAACTATTATCGAATGACCCAAACACAGAGGAATTTTCTCCGTCGTCCACACAAGTTGAACCAACTGAGTCAAGGCCTCTACTAACGCCTCTCCACCTTCTTTGAAAAGTGCCGGCACGAGATCATCTGGGCCAGCAGCCCTATTACGATTGAGAGCCGAAATGGCAATTGCGACCTCAGTTTTAGTGGGTGGTTCTAAATCTACCGACCAGGGTGCTACATTACAAGTTTGTGGCGGCAACACAGTAGAAGCAGGAGGCCAACTAAATTGACCCTCAAAGTGTTCCGCCCAACGCTCTAACCTTCTGGACTTATTATGGATGTGTGTCCATCTGCCTCGCTGATAGCTTCACTGACAGACGGTCGCCTGGGACCAGTAGCACGGATAAGCTTGAACAGTCTGCCAGTGTTCCCTGAAGCAAAAGCGGTTTCCATTTCCTTAACTTTCTCCACTAACCAAGCCTCACGATCGGCGATCAGGCTACGCTCCAGCTTTCCTACGGATATCTCTCCTAAACTTGTTATATGAACTACCAGGAAGAATGTTCCGTCTGGCATTCTAACAACTTCAGAGATTTCTCTGAGATCCAATGCTTTGTTTAATCCACGAACCACTATGTCGCATGCTACAGTACCCGCTTCATAAAGGGCCTGTGAGATCTGGGGTCGGCGGCTGTTAAGATTCTCTGGACCTTGACGTGGTGTGACGGCTTGCGCATCTCGATGACCTATTGGGCTAAACTGGACGGTGTGGTCACCACACCGATAGAGTCACTCATACCAGGCAGGCCAATGGGTAGAGGTCTGACAAACCAGTCTCCTGGTC
>LOND01029221.1:36667-47737 GCA_014220965.1 Paragonimus kellicotti
GCTACCAGTTAAGCTGGAGTAAGTCTAGTCCTCAGCACTACGGCCTCAACCGCGTTGGTTGATTGGATTCCTGTCAGCAGTAGGCTTGGTGCTGTCCGCTTGGCAGGTTCTGTTAAGGCCAGCTTTAGACGCCTGTCACAGCGAGACTCTGGACCTTGACGTGGTGTGACGGCTTGCGTATCTCGATGACCTGTTGGGCTAAACTGGACGGTGTGGTCACCACACCGATAGAGTCACTCACACCAGGCAGGCTAATGGGTAGAGATCTGATAAACCAGCCTCCTGGTCCTCCAGGTTGGGGGTTGGAAGAAGGTTGGCATCTTTTTCCGGAAAAAGTACCAGTTCTGGTACATTGCCACCCAACCGCTGCCTTGCGGTACAGGCTTTTGAGCCAAAGGCTTTGGTTGAGAACCCTAATCGTTCTCCTGTCTAGGTCTGGGCGTCCTGGCAGTATCTCAGCCCACACACAACCATGAATATTCACAACAATAAATCCATACTGCATCGGCCGTCTCGCAGTATAAACCGGGTCGCCCTATCTGCTGCATACAGCAGGGTGGATAGGCGAAAACATGCTACTGCTGACCCCTCCCCCACTGTCCTATCAAATTTAGCTCTCAGGCCCCTCCCGACCTCCATTTCTGATAATTACTCTACAGGTCCCACAACAGATGTAGCTAACTGTGGTAACACTGAGCCGGTAAGTTCCGTCTCTTGCCTTTCAGCTTCAGGCCTCCCTCGTCCCTTGCTTAGACCTAGAACGCGAATTAATATAGGTGCCTTCAACGTTCGCACGCTAAAACAGATAGGTCAGCAAGCGGCTCTCGCACGAACGCTAGACTCGTTGCACGTTGATGTCTGCTGTATCTCGGAGACTAGAATCCATGACAGTAGTCAACGTATGGAACTAACAGCACCCGCATTGTCTACCCGATACTGGTTATACACTTCGGGTGACTCCACAGCCGCTGTTACAGGTCAGGCTGGGTAGGTATAGTTCTCAGCACGACGGCCGCAGCCGCATTAGTAGATTGGATTCCTGTTAACAGTAGACTTTGTGCCGTCCGCTTGGCAGGTTCTGTTAAAACCAGCTCTAGACGCAAAACTTTCAGAAATTTATTCATTGTCTGCTTATGCTCCTACTGACTGTAGTGACATCGGCGTCAAGGACGCATTTTACTCGGATCTGGCCACTCTCCTTCGGTCGACACGTGGCTCTGATATAGTCGTTCTGGCCGGAGATATGAATGCCCAGGTCGGTCGCCTTGGTGAAGCCGAATCTCGTTTAGGTGGTAGGTTTGACCTCTGCGCGCTTGCTGGTTTCGACCGCAGGTTACACTTAATACATCTAACTATCAAAGTCCGACGGATTCAACAAGGCAACCTGCTTGGTAATCACTACCAGCTACTCGCCTCCTATGCTCTTCGTTGCTCACTCGTTGCCGCCATCCGATACGAGCGATCGAACGCAGACATCGGTGGTCAAATACCTGAAGACGGTTCACGTCCTCTATACCTGAGCGGCCAGTTTCGCTGCCGTAAAGTAATACGGGCCTCACGAAACCCCTAAGCTTCCGATAAATGTCTGTCATCAGAGATATCCAAGATTGGCGGTTCGCTGGTCATGACGCTGTCACCTCTTTGCCTTACTGATCTGTTTCTGTCCAAGGAAACTATTCCCACTTTCTTTTTCAATGTCAGGTGCGTTCGACCGAAATGACTTGCTCGTAGACAAGTTTGGAGTGCTCTCGCTTAGCTGGAGCGTACCTCGCCACCAGCCGTAAAATTAATAATGTATATCATTATGAAGTTGACGCAACCACATCCCCCAATGAACGGTCGAATACCGAACAGTGCGTGTAAGTCTGTAGTTATGGTTGATTCTGTTTGTCCAGGTTGATTGAGGTGAAATGATAGCAGCTCGTCGTTTAAGCTAGGCCGCACTTTGAGTTCTACCTGAGATGTGAAACGAGGATTGGGGCCTACCCAACCCTCATGGAGAACGGGCTTGTGGAAGTATCCGTCGCATGTAACTCGCTAATTAGCACCCATCCTTTGTGTGACTACCCGCCTGTTTTTGTATATAGTTCACAAGGCTCTCAACTTAGATTGTAACCCTCATTTTTAGGAACTTGACAATAACGTGAACATACTTTAAACAATCACAAGCATAATGGCAGATTCTCAGGGTCTTGTGCACCAGTCAGCCGTTGCGTATGGGTGCAGTAATGACCGTTCGATAGTTTATGTTTTCCGTGCAAATATGATCTTTGTGAGGAGGAGCACCATAGTACCGGAGTATGAAGTACTCATAGCTAGCAACCAAATTCCTGTTTGTTGGCTACACAGCCTGCTTATCATCAATTCGAAATATTGCGTTATGTAAGAGTTTTACTTTCTTTATTGGTAGCATGTAGGCTACCGATTGGTTCGTTTGATTGGCGTACTGACCTATTGTCCTCGATGATCCTGGATTACATCGTTTAGTCAACGACTTCAGTCTCAATTTTTAAAAACTTGTCGAATACAAAAGAAGGTCCTCTGGTAAAATGAAATTTACTACAACCAACGTTTTGACACGTTTGTACTTGGTGTTTACCTATAGTGGTATGCCATTCATGCTTGCACATCATTGAATTTGCTTTCAAGTCGGGCGGTGATGCTTCGGTAATACATAGGTTGTGTTGGTAATGTGCTTGGTCATCGTTATTATTTGCGCGGAATTTTATTCTTCCACAGGATCCACGATCTGTTGTGGCATGGCGTGGTTTATACGTTTAGACGGATATATTAGCCTTGCTTAATCACAAATCCATACGACCGTTATACCGTACAACGAAAACGTCGTTTCATTAAAAACTTTTTTACATATTGATTTCATGAGCCTCCGGCATCCACTATCCGTTCAAATTTTTTTCTCAATCCCCGTATATCAGCTCTTACGGCAATCCCTTGCACCAAAGCTCACCAAGGCTCATCTAATCCAGATGAGTTGAGACGTGTAGCTTTAGAGCATCCGGAAAACAAACCTTCTGAATTATTCCGAGAAGGTGGACGTCTTTTGGGAGAATTGGCACCGTGTCGTGCGTTTGGTAACGTGCGATACAAATGGCCCGTTGAACGGTCTTTAGAGCTTTCCCGCGTGTTAGGCCAGCTGAGTTCCTCTAAACTTGATGGTCCTCACATGACTTGCAACCCTTCAGGTTCAGATATCTTCCCCTTGCCACATCCCTATACTAGCCCTCCATATCTGACGGCCAAACCTGATGTAACCTGCTTTGAGGTGCGTTGGTGTTTTCTTTTAAAATATGTTCTGTGTTTGGTTGAAACAATGGTGGTCAGTTTGTTTTGCTTGTCCAGGTTATTTTGGTTGAACAGATTTAGTTACCTGGCTCAATATCACTAGCGTTCTCGCGACATAGCCTATAAGTTACGACTGTTTTTCCTGATCAAAGGATGGTTAAATGATAGATGTGCAATCAGCCCTGAACCTCGGTTAAGGCCATGGGCAAGTGAGTTCATTTTAATTAACGGTGACAACAATTTTACGGATCAATTTTCATGTTTGGTTTGCGAGTACTATCGGTGCTTTCCTGCATTCCTTATTTCAGTTGAAGTTTCTGACAGCTTTGATGAAATCGTATATTTCCCAACGCACCATAAGACGGGTAACGTCAACGTACGAAGTGCACCTGGTCACAAATGCGGAAATAATTGTATGCATAGCTTTGTTGGCGAGTAGTACGGTACGAAACGAACGTGAAGAAAGTAAAACTCTGTACTTAACGTTAGAGAAACCATGAGCGGCTAGCCACTGTTGGGAATGTTGATTTATTAATCATTAACTGGACTGCTTGTCCCAGCTGAGGTTGTGTTTCGGGGCATACGTCACTTTACATTATCTCCACTCTAATCATGGGGACTGTTAACGTGCAGTACAATTCCGCAAGATTCACGTCCAGAACCGAGTTGATAGTTCCATGGGGATCAATGAATGCTTGTTTTCATTATCCAGGTTTTCGATGACCCCAACCTTGTTGTGACCTCATGAGACACTTGATCTGGAACATGATTTGTTGATCCACACTTGTCCCACAAAAATACACAACGACCGTAAGCACCATTTTTCACGACTGGCATATCCCCGCATCTGTTGTCAGTCGTGCAGTGCTGATCGTTTGTTACAACGTTCCACGTAGAACAGACTTTTCGGTTTGCCACTCCCGATTGCTGATCTTTCCGACGCTGGGGATGTTACGGGTGCGTTCCCACCGTTGCAGATGGTCGATGTACTTTTATCCTAACGCCTGCTTATTTGTCTTACCAGCCGTTGGTGGTCTGGTTAAATTGGATCAATAGGTTTCTGCTTTCTGATTGGTTGTTTGTCAGACTGGTCATATTTATGGTTAACATGACATCGTTTTGGTCACCTACTGAGTGGCAGAAATCCAGTGTACGCTCTCGAGTCTCGTGTTCTGATTCCGCACGGCTGGTAGGGTTATAACAGAGGATTACCATGAATTTCAATGCATGCGTCGTTTTTGATTCGTGTTGTGCTGTTACTTGACGTCTAAATAGTGTGCAGCAAATTACGCTGGTTGAGTAACTTCCTAGCACATGGGGCCTCTGTGTAGATGGAAAGAGAAATATCTAACGCTTGAATTACAACTGTTGGACAGATGTTGGTTCATTCGTTCGTATAGTCGTACTTCATAGGATGAAACTCATAATGAGAAAGAATTTTCATTATTTGACTGTCCTACGGAAATATTCAGAGTATGCCTGTGCAACTATAACATACAAGCCGGTCGCTTCTACTCCGATTGTCCGTCGCACTTACGGACCAACTTTGGGGCAACGTGGAGACACCGGGGGACAGCGTTCTTCCGAAGGAGGGGTTCCAACAACAATCCTGTAAAAGGAAACAATACAGACAAGCATGAGCCAAAGGCCCAGTAAGCCATGCACACGACTTACACAAACGGAAACTAAAACGGCGTCAACAACACAGCAGCACGCCCCGTCACACAATTCAAATTCAACCTGTGCGCGCTTGCTGGTTTCGACCGCACGTTACACAACTACACATTACTGCCGCTCGTTATGAATGGGTGAATCTAGATTGATATCTAAAGCGGTTAACAGTAGTGAAGAAGAACACTGTTAGTTTGTTAGAAATAAAGCTTGCTGGGGATCTTTCGACAAAAAACCCGGAGTGTTTGTCTCTACTACATGTACATAACTGCTGCTCTAGGATCGAATGAATCAATTAGTAAGAAGTAGTCGTGATCTCTAACAAAACCTCATGTTCGATTCATCGTTATTTTCATACGGTTCGACGAAGGTTGAGGAAATTGACAAACCCTGGAGAGTCACATTGAAGGTTGCGCAACGAATTTTTACGGAATTTCCACGGATTGCCCTTTACGGGTTCCGATCACTGCACGTGTTCTTTGCTACTGTTGGCATGCCCTATTTTGTTTCTTAACGTAGTTGTAGTAAGTCGCTAAGCGATCGCATCAATTATTAATTTTATACAGCTTTGGTCGACTCGCATTATTAAGCCTACTTTTGATCACGTGGTGTATATGGTGTTTCGCTGCGATCGGTTTTTCGCTTATTTTCTCATTGTATTACTCATAAAATGTCGGTCATTGAATACTGTTTAAGCATCATATCTGCGGAAGAAGGTTCCATTGGCTCATTTTTTTCACACTGTAGGCCTGAGCAATATTAGAAGGTCACAGGTAACTTGGAGTCATCTTGTGAAAATTCCTTCCCTTGCAGTGCATACGGGTGCATTCCAGAATATAAGATGGTTTGTAACCGTATTTAAATTATAATATTGTTACCGAATGCCATAATATGGTTAGTGTATTCCGTGACGAAATCATGCGTCCGCCTTATATATATGCATGCCTTGACAGAACGTCAACGTCAGCCACTCTTCGCAACAAAGAACTGTTTTTGTTAGAAGGCAATAGGCTGGATTTGTTTAAGTGCACTTAATAGGTGAACGCGGAGCGGTGGTACCATTATGTTTACTGCAGTTCTAAAATGGCTAATAGGACGTGCTTTTCTTGTATAATATACAGTGTCACGAACAAACCGCGTGGAACGAGTCGAACGCGCGGACGCTGATGGGCACTTCGCAACGTCAGAAAGACTAGAGACCAGAACTGACAATTAGAAACGGGTATGCCTTGTGCGGGATGGGTAACAAAGAGATTGACATTGCGCTACTGCCAGCGGATGTGGAGACACGTTGATCATACAGACTGGTGCTTGCGTTCTTGGTTGTGTATCTTTACGTACCTTGTAATGGATGTCCAACAATAAACAATAAACAATTGTTGGTCGACCGCCAGCAGTCAATGAGATAATTCAAGGTCGCCCAACCTGAACAAGGAGCGGACCTCTCCGAGTTCGCCGCCACTCTGCAAGCGCTGTTAGAGAAGGCTTCATTCGAACTAGATCAGGAATCTAGACGGCAATTGTTAGTGAAGCAGTTTACTGAAAGTTTCCCGATGGCAGTTCACGACTCAGCTCACACAACGCAAATCACCGGACGGATAATTATCGGTGTTCTCATGAAAGTGACACGGAAGTTGAGACTGGACGATAATACGAACGAGGAAACACTGGACGAATTGAAGGAGACAATTAGGCAACTGGCAACAGATATAACTGCGTTGAGAACGACACTACGGGGGAAGAAAACCAAGGGAACTGCGGGAACAAAAGATACTGGCAGAGGGGATGCCTCAACTGACGGCCTAGGTATCCAAAATAAAGTATTCCGTGATTGTTCATCCTGTGGGGCAGGAACTATTGAGAAGGAGGCCGTAAATTTTGTACTCAGGCAGACGGTAAGGTTGCACAAGTGCTTGTTCGATAGGAGGGTGGTTATTTTGTTCATTGTTAGTTGTGGAAAACAAAATGTAGAACCGACGTCGAAGATTATCAGAACAGTTAAAGGACAATATCTTCTGGTTGATAGTGTGAAAGGGTGCGGAGTGCACACTGGCGTCCACATCATGAGGCACTGTTTCGTTGTGCCTTCGTAAACCAGACAAACGACCCTTGGAGCCGACGTCCTAGCTGTGATTGACCTGAAGCTCAAGAAGCCGTCGACCAGATATGGTTCCTTGATACTCACGAAGCCTCAACATAATCACGTCAATCAACTGCGCATGGTAAGACTCTAATTTGTGCAGCCCTCTCACTCTAATCCATAGTGAGTTATTCATGAATGACGAGATCCATACGGTTTCTGCAACTTGAATGCACATGAAACATCAACAACTAAGACATTCTAGCAGCACGGACCAAGCAAAATATCGGTTCATCTATAAAAAAAAAGTGAAAGACCAATGCAGAAAATGTTGGATGAGGGCCTTACCGAAGAAAGCAACAGCCTGTTCTAGTGAAAATGACGCAACGGGCAATGCTGTCTTCGTGCAAAGTTTTGAAGGCTGAATGAGGTGACACAGAACACGATCGTGTCAATGCCTTCCACGATCGATCTTTTCTGATTAGTTGCAACAGATAGAGCTTTTTATGGCGTTGGATTTACGTTCCAGGTACTGGCAGTTGACAAACAACCCCACGGATCGTGAGAAATCCGCATACGCTGTAGGCAGAAAACAGTCGTAATTCAAGTGCATGCCGTTCATCTTTTTCCAGACGAAAGCTGTCAGTATCGTTATATAACAGGCAGGGAGAAGTGCCACCAGGGCGAATGACAACGTACTGCCACCCAATGTATGTGAATGCATGTCAGCCGTGCAAATGAGTGTACACGTTTGTGGTCCCATGTTTAACATGACCTGTACGGGAGTTCGTGCAATAAACGAATTTGCAGGCCAAGCGTCTTTGCGGTCACAACAGTATGTTCTGTGTCGGTGCACAACATACTGACAACGACGAAAGATCGCTGCAGCTATGCGCCTCTCACGGTCTGGAATACGGCATTCCAACACAGGAAGAAACAGTGTGTTACACGGAGATCTCCCTATGCTTCTCAGCCATGGACACAACTGGATCATATAGCAGTCAGTTACAGGTGGCGCCACTCTGTTAAAGACTGTCGTGCCTTTTGGAGCAACCACCTGGACTCGGACCATGCTGTTGTGCGTGCCCGTTCTGTTTTGTCATTTACCCAGGGGTCCTACGCCGACAAGTGCAAGATAACTGCCATTCGACCGAGGACAGTGTAAAAAAACGATTACCAGGAAGCGTTGGTAAACATTTATTAAGCAATTCCTTGGTTAAGCCACAAGTTAAAACCAAAAGAGTTATCGGTTTCGCAACGTTTCGACCCTCTCGGAGAGCCTTTATCAAGCGATTTAAATCAGAAAATTTACAATGTACAAGCTTCAAATGAAACAGTCATCAACTGGCACATGTTAGTGTGTTTCAACTGCGGTGTGTAGACAGGCTACCAATAGGATGTATGGGTTCACGGTTCACCTGAGGTCACCACGTGACGATCCCAGGTGCGAATAAGGATAGATAGTTATGTGTGTATGTGTGTGTTCAACCTACAGACTGTAGACTGTTTTGGATAGGGTGGGTGACAGGGATGCCGCAAACCTTTCCTACGTGGTGTCACTGTTGTCCACCCAGTAAATCATGCCAAACAACTGACAATTCCAAGCTTGTAGGTGTATTAGCGATCAGCAAGGCTTCTGCCAGTAACGTTCTTTGTGGTTACGGAAACCACTTTTAACACAGTCGGATGGTCGAAGTCAACTTGATGTTGGTTGAGGATTGCGTGTGCTGCAATGGCTGAATCATGTTCTAATTTCCAGAGTTGCTGAGGGTCGGTAGGAGGTTTCTTACTACATCTTACGTGTTCTTTGGTGCGTACTTCTAGCTGCCGGGCGGTCTGTCCAATGTAAGAAGCTTGACAATCCTTACATTTAATTTGATAAACACAGTCTGATTGCTCCAGAACTGTTCGTTTGTCCTTTAAGTGGACCAACTTATTCCTTAATGTGTTGGTGGCTTTAAATGCCACTCTTATATTGTGCTGATTGAGGACTCGTCCTTCGATGTATTCCTTCCGTACGGAATAACGGCAGTTGACAGCCAATTCTCTGGGCTCGTTGATCTTGTTACCAGGTAGCTCCCGAATTGGACGTAAAATCTTGTCACAATAACCATTAGCTTTCAGTGTCGACTTGACAATCTTATATTCTTTCGATCGCTCTTCCTCGGAACTGGTTAATAACAAGGCTCTGTGAAACAAACTGGATGCAACTGCTTTCTTGGTGTACATGGGTTGTTCTTTCTATGCACGCCTGTGTTTAGGTTACTGTCGGCTCTTCTGCGTATTTTGCAGTCTAGGATGAGTACTATCGGTGCTTTCCTGCATTCCTTATTTCAGTTGAAGTTTCTGACAGCTTTGATGAAATCGTATATTTCCCAACGCACCATAAGACGGGTAACGTCAACGTACGAAGTGCACCTGGTCACAAATGCGGAAATAATTGTATGCATAGCTTTGTTGGCGAGTAGTACGGTACGAAACGAACGTGAAGAAAGTAAAACTCTGTACTTAACGTTAGAGAAACCATGAGCGGTTAGCCACTGTTGGGAATGTTGATTTATTAATCATTAACTGGACTGCTTGTCCCAGCTGAGGTTGTGTTTCGGGGCATACGTCACTTTACATTATCTCCACTCTAATCATGGGGACTGTTAACGTGCAGTACAATTCCGCAAGATTCACGTCCAGAACCGAGTTGATAGTTCCATGGGGATCAATGAATGCTTGTTTTCATTATCCAGGTTTTCGATGACCCCAACCTTGTTGTGACCTCATGAGACACTTGATCTGGAACATGATTTGTTGATCCACACTTGTCCCACAAAAATACACAACGACCGTAAGCACCATTTTTCACGACTGGCATATCCCCGCATCTGTTGTCAGTCGTGCAGTGCTGATCGTTTGTTACAACGTTCCACGTAGAACAGACTTTTCGGTTTGCCACTCCCGATTGCTGATCTTTCCGACGCTGGGGATGTTACGGGTGCGTTCCCACCGTTGAAGATGGTTGATGCACTTTCATCCTAACGCCTGCTCATTTGTCTCACTAGCCATTGGTGGTCTGCTTACATTGGATCAATAGGTTTCTATTTTCTGATTGGTTGTTTGTCAGAGTGGTCATATTTACGGTTAGCATGACTCATTTTGGTCACCTACTGAGTGGCAGAAATCCAGTGTACGCTCTCGAGTCTC
Organism: Paragonimus kellicotti; assembly: GCA_014220965.1. Classification (NCBI taxonomy): domain Eukaryota; kingdom Metazoa; phylum Platyhelminthes; class Trematoda; order Plagiorchiida; family Troglotrematidae; genus Paragonimus; species Paragonimus kellicotti. Next base: position 46,917 of record LOND01029221.1, read on the forward strand.
GTGTTCTGATTCCGCACGGCTGGTAGGGTTATAGCAGAGGATTACATGAATTTCAATGCATGCGTCGTTTTTGATTCGTGTTGTGCTGTTACTTGACGTCTAAATAGTGTGCAGCAAATTACGCTGGTTGAGTAACTTCCTAGCACATGGGGCCTCTGTGTAGATGGAAAGAGAAATATCTAACGCTTGAATTACAACTGTTGGACAGATGTTGGTTCATTCGTTCGTATAGTCGTACTTCATAGGATGAAACTCATAATGAGAAAGAATTTTCATTATTTGACTGTCCTACGGAAATATTCAGAGTATGCCTGTGCAACTGTAACATGCAAGCCGGCCGCTTCTACTCCGATTGTCCGTCGCACTTACGGACCAACTTTGGGGCAACGTGGAGACACCGGGGGACAGCGTTCTTCCGAAGGAGGGGTCCCAACAACAATCCTGTAAAAGGAAACAATACAGACAAGCATGAGCCAAAGGCCCAGTAAGCCATGCACACGACTTACACAAACGGAAACTAAAACGGCGTCAACAACACAGCAGCACGCCCCGTCACAATTCAAATTCAACCTGTGCGCGCTTGCTGGTTTCGACCGCACGTTACACAACTACACATTACTGCCGCTCGTTATGAATGGGTGAATCTAGATTGATATCTAAAGCGGTTAACAGTAGTGAAGAAGAACACTGTTAGTTTGTTAGAAATAAAGCTTGCTGGGGATCTTTCGACAAAAAACCCGGAGTGTTTGTCTCTACTACATGTACATAACTGCTGCTCTAGGATCGAATGAATCAATTAGTAAGAAGTAGTCGTGATCTCT
>LOND01029222.1:0-13572 GCA_014220965.1 Paragonimus kellicotti
GAGCAAGCGGGTTACTTAGGTAAAATGAACTCGCTGCCGGAAGACAACCAAATTTGCATGCACAGACAATGAAAAATATAAAACGATGACTATAGAGAAAGCTTTAACAAAAACATTGGGATGCTTGAAACAAACGGGACTTATCAACTCAGGCGCGTTTGAGAGTGTCAGACCAGTGCGCACTGTTATCCCTAAACTTTATGACTCACTTAACGTTCATAAGAGCGGAATATCCATGCGATCCATTTTGAACAAGTGTAATTCGTCATATCATACAACTGCAAAGCGGCTAGCTGAGATGCTAGAGCATTTATTGGAACAGTTGGCAGCCCACAGTTTATGAGATTCATCCGAACTTATTGAAATCTTAAAGGAGCTAAACGTGCCAGAAGAAAGAATATTCTCACTTGATGCGGTATCCCTATACACGGATATTCCGTTCAGAGAGACAACTGAATTTCTGAGCGACTATCTTGAGAACTAGAACACATAGACGTAGGATTACCGATAAAACACCTGAAACCGTTGTTATACCGTTGCCCGTATGATGTTGAATTCCAACGTTCCCGTGGATGACATTGATAAAAGGATGGGATAGCTATGGGGTCACCGTTAGGACCATTACAACCTGAAAATTTTGTGGCAAAGTATCAGAATGGTGCGTTAGCAAAGCAGGTTAACTCGCCCACTGTTTATAAACGACGTAAAGACGATAATACAGGTGTAGCCGATGAATCAATAAGCCCCAGGGAAATACTGGGCAGTTCAACTTGGCTCACAAGAATATACGTTTTACCATGGAGCGTGAGTCACTCGCAGGTATCTCATTCCTAAACGTATCTGTACGCTCGGATGAACGATACAAATGAAAGTGTACTGTAAGTTAACTCGGACCAGGTAATATACGGACTTTTATAGTTTCGTACCTTTACGATAGAAAACCACTCCCATCCGATACCTGCTTGACGGAGCTACGGGAACTCTTCTCGAGTGACACATTGGTGGAGGAGAAGTAATTCATACTTAGCGTTATAGCTCAAAACGGCTAGCCAGAGCAGTCTATTCCCAGGCATGTTAACTAGCGCATAATTAGGTAAACTGCAGTGTGGATAAAAATTCTGTCTATACTGCATTGCCTTTTAAGGGCGATAATGCTTCAGAAAATATAAGCAACAAACTTAGCATAGCCCTAAGCAAGACCTATTCTGCAGCGAAACTACGTGTTCAATTCAATTCCGTACCGATTTTGCGCCCTCAGTTGAAAGATACATTGCCTGTTCATGCTGCCTCTTACTGTGTATACCATTTCGTTTGTTCCTGTGAAACGAGTGATGTAGGCTGCAAGAACGCATTCGCGAGCACCATCCGGTATAGCTAACCCGTGGGCTGATAAAATCTTGGTCGTTTTCGATCGCTGTGCACTTGATGGAGTCCAACCATTCAATCAATACACACAGACTCATTCCATCCTATCTATCTATCGAGAACGTGGTGTACAATCATAGGTCGCTTGTTGGTAGTGCCAGAAGCTGTCACCATTCGCCTACCTTTCCTCCCACTATTTACTAAAAAAGTTCCATCAAAACGCAAAATCTCTCAGCCCTGTGCCCATGTCCGGATTGAATACAGTGCGTAACCATGACCACTATCTTACCAGCCATCCGTATTTGGTACAATCGATCGTTAGGTGTTACATAACTAGACCATAAGAAGGCTTGCTCATTCTGGTACTGATAACAAACCATCGGATCCATTATTGTACCTTCTTTCTCGCGGCATTAATTTATATAAATGTGCAGTATTTAGACTGATAATGAGACACCGGAGATGCCCAGACTGCCCGATCGCTTTGACAGCAGACGCAGTAACTGTCCTGTTAACTTCAATCCATGAACCCCATGACTCGGACTTCATTCCAAGTTGAAAACACACAAATCACTAAGCATGTTAAGTGATATTTTTATTACGCGTAAGTAGTAGGAGAGTTGATGCACGTAAAGGTTTAAGCTCCACGAACCCCATTTTAAACAATGCGCCCCTGTACCACTTATAATCTGTATGCTACAGAGAACAAGTGTTCATGAGTATTACAAACCACTATGGAGCACGATAATTTTAAAGTTCAGAAATGTCAACCGTCAAATTTATCACCTTCCATATTTTTGAGTGTTTCACGTCGATTGGTTAAAGCCAAGTGGAAGTCGTTAGGAAAGTTTGAAGCCAGTGAAAAGTGAAATGATGTACAACTTTGACAAAAATCCAGCTCCGTTCCGAAAAAGAATGAATTCACAATCAAATGACCTAAACCTTTGCTCGGAAATTGTGTTGTGACGGGAGTTTAGGTAGTCTGCACAAGTTACGGGTGCGTTTATTGGACCACATAGCCGAATAATTCTGTCAATAATATCCATAAATTATCCACTAAAGATACGCATCGCATCGATGGTTGACAGTCTAGTACAGCTTCATGATCGATTGTTTATAATAATCCAACCAGCATGCAGACAGGTGGTGCAACAACTTTCGCACTGGTCGAGAATAGGTGACTGCCTGCACATGCATTTGTAGGAAACGTCTGATTTCATTCAAACAAGAAAGGTATAAGAAATAAGACCTACTCAAACTTAATTTCAAACACCTTAGAAAGGACAGTCGTTATAGGTGAACTTTTGGCCAACAAACTGACTTTCAAGCAATCGCAACTCGATCGACATATACAGATTCTGTTAAATCAGCCACTGGTCAACAACGATCGGACTCACTTCAGTGTAAATTCTACAACAGATGTTGTCATTATCCAGAATACGAGGTAACATTTGTGACTGCCTGTTGACAGACAAATCAAACTTGGGAAGAAGCAGCTATCCATAAAATTCGTAACAATGTGAAACTGACAACCGTCTTGGCGATCCACGTGCAATCTTGTCTACCACTCGCTATCAAGTCATTAGGACAGAAAGAAGAGATTCTGGGATGTTAACATTTCGTTTACCCTCATTGGTCGCACACATAAAACATGCAGATCGTGTACATCGGACAAAGAGATAAACAGTGACCAGACACGTCTACAAACACATCAAGTGTTATGTAATCAGGACCACTGTAACTCGATACGTTACCTCAGCCACTTTTGTCTACACAACGCCAACCGATAATTCCGGATAGGCATCGCTTCGTAATAGACCAATTACTTCGGGTTCCCAGTGCGCAGCAGTACTTTGACTGAGCCAACTTGGCGATTCAAGTGTGAATAACTAAACGATGGCATGTGCTTCAAAAATGGGGGTTATGATGGTCCGAAAGCAGAAAACTGCCCTTTTTCGATTGCACCTCTAAGAATTTCCATATGCGCGCACTTGCTGCAGACGAATTTACTCCAAAAATTGTCCGATTACTTAAAGCTGATAAGGTCCTGATCCACAGACGCAACTTTGTGCGGATGTTTGAACCGTCTCAAAAGATTGGTCGCTTATCTTGGTATGCCTGATCACCTGACGTTAATTCCACAAAACACCTTTTGGATCACTCAGAGCAAATGTTTCTCAGGATTGGGGAACTGAAGACGCCCTCAAATATGTGACCGGAACTTTTAAAGGCACGGTGGCAAGTAACGTAAGAAAACATTGCACGGTCTACCGACAATACACAAGAGTCGGTACCGCTATCTCTACCAGAGGTGGAACAACTCAGCGTGCGTGAAAACTGTCTTTTTCGGATGAAATTTAAACGGATTGTGTCGTTCAGTTTTCCACAACCGCACATAATACTCGGAATACGATGTTCAGTCAAACGAAACGACGAAGCAGGTAGACTTGCAAATGAATCCGTGGTATTCAGCAAAAGGCCACCCAAACGATCGACAGCCAGGAGCGAGCGTATTTCAGTAAACGTGACGCGAGTTGAGGGTTATCATTTCCATGTCAGATCCAAGCTAGTTAACGGACGCTGATTCTACCTAATTTCTGCATAATAGTGTACATCTAGAATTTTGGACTGCATAAGAAACATGTGCCGTTTCTATCTGAAAGATATCGACCCTTCTTAAATCTTGTTACTTCGCACGTATCACGATAGCTAGATACCACTGGTGTTTTGTTAAGCGCAGTTAAATGCATATGTGCTGGAGTTGGTTACACGATAAAGCACGTTTTACGTATCAGAAGAAACAAAAACGTGCATACCACACAAAAATAGCACTATATAGCAAAACCAGAAGTGTCATTTGGTAAGTTATTCACAGTGAAGAAATAATTACCGTAACGAATTACGTCCCGGTCCCGAAGCTTTTATTATAATGACAGTTTACTGTGTACGCGAATAACTGGCGAACCGCCCTCGTAAACACCAATTACGGACGGGGCTCGGAGACAACTGGCAGACGGCGAAGAAGCTTGAACAATTGGTAAACTAAACAAGACAGCGAAAAGTGAGTGAAAACAAACGTGCTGGTTCAATAAGAGCCACATACCATCAAACTAAACACGAACGAACTGCCTTAGCAGGTGACGGAATGACAAAAAAGATAGTTGCCCAAATACTGTAGAATAATTCGATTCCCAATGATAGGACTTTGAAAAACCAACGCAACACGTCGACAATGTGTGCCCGAAACACCGTCAAGAGAGATTCAGCTTAAACTGGCCCGTCATCGTTCATCTAACCGTGGCACCAAGAAAAAGTAACCCAAATGGGCGGCCCAGAACAGAACTAAATAACAATTTACCAACAGCAGCTCCTTGGCTCAACGATCTGAAAGAGTCTAACGACATGATTCGAACATGAGACAGAAAACACAGTAGAATTAACTGTCACAACACGTTGTTTGTCAACATTCCTACGATTAGTGAAATATCTACGGCTGACGAGGTCACAACCTTGAATAAAAATAGGGCACGCCCAAAAAGTGAAAATCACTATGGATTGTTTAGTTCACAGAAGGCTAACATAATCAAAACGACTCAGTCTAAAATGTTCCTGTCTACCCGCATCGACTCTGAATACAACACTGAGCAGTTGTTTTTACGGAGGTAAATCGTGGGTTCAACCAATATTAAAACGTGCGCACAGTAGGCAATTTACTCAGATATTTTAAATGTCAGGTATCATCTTCAAAGGAAAATGTCCACGTCCCCCATGATTTGTCCGCACTCTAGGTCTCAGCCGGTTATAACTAAAAACCCAACTGCCGTAAATTAAACGTCGAACATCGATCTGTAAGATGTAGTGATCACAGAATACATCATCATCATATCAGCCATGAGCCTGACCAAAAGGTACTGTGGCTCGGGCTGCCGCTCACCTCAACAGTGACGTGGAATATCCTAGAAGAAAACGTTACTAAGAAGGTTGAAAATTAATAGAAGTCTAAGCAAAAGAACTAGAAATGGTATGGATGCAGGTACGCCATTGACTGCGACACGCCGCCATCTCGGATAGCGTCTCCAACCAGCGGTTTGAGTGATCACGAGGACCCCATCCAGGCAGGCGACACCTACCCACTGTCGACCGTTAGCAACCTGAATGTTCGAGGATGTCTTTTCTAAAACTTCTTATCTTTACACGGAAGATGACAGTGTTGTAATTATGGAACTAGTGATATATTCAGGAGATTGTGCTTCATTAGCTAGACACTCTAACGCAATCATAAGCCTGTCTAAGGTGGTTGTGCTAGGAAGGGATGGTATTCTTATCAGCATAGCCATCCGGATCTACGACGCTCACAAACTTGATCACTAATTCAAGGCAGCAGAAGATGGGAACAGTAGAAATACCTCAACCTTGTTGCTTGGTAGTTTAGTGGTTCTATTCTATCTCAGAAGAAAATTCATCTTGCGGATCGACTCTTTTAGACTAAAAGCATGTCCCTTTTTCTGCTCTAGATTTAGAATGCAGGAAGAACAATCGCTAACGATCACAGTGCTTTCGAGCCCAGCAGAACAAAATATGACAGTCGTCGCCATACATACGTTGTGAAACAATGTGTACCGTTAGTTGCTTTTATGCGAAGTCTGGCTCTAAGCGGGTTGCACCGTCACATGCAGATTTGTGTAAACTGAACATCACAGTTGAAACTTTGGCCACGTGACCATGCACGAATCGCTTCCGAAAACTTAGAGCGACGATTTTAAGTTATTCGATAGTGTGACTACAAGTCCATAATGACAATCGTTGGAATATTGAACAATTAAAGTGTAGCGACTTCCCGTGTGAGAAAATTTGGAGAGTAAACAACTTGAGTAAGAGACGAGGGTGAGCGGAAATTCTAAAACGGTAAACAAGCAATACGTAGCAATAATCGACCTAAAAATGTACTAGTTAACGTCAAAACATGCCTTAGACGAAAACGAAAGAATGAAAGCTCGGACTATGTTTTATTCCACTCAGAATTACATCACAGAAGTCGAGATGACGAAAAGTGGGGAAATTGAGTTGTATGATATTGTACCAGAAAGTGGTTCAACAAAGCATGATCTTTATTGTTTAACTCGTACATTCCCACGCCACACGCGCGCTCGCGCTTATAAGCAGGAATTCTCATTCAAAACGCAGCGGCGGTGGTTTCCAGTTGCGCGTTGTGTGTATTTTTGCCTGGTTTTATGTGTGGCTGACGCTATCTGTCGTTGGTTCTTGCTTGCCATTCCTCGTCCGTTGATCCGATTTCGTTGAGTGATGGCTTCTGATCATATCTCACCATCGCAGGAGATATTCAACTGCCTATTGGAAGAATCGCGCCTCCGATTTGACCAATTATTATTATCGGCTCTTCTTTGAGGAACTTGCCGCGGTTGTGTCAGAGTGCCGGATGTACACTATTGAACAGTTGCCCGCGAGGACCAGCGTTCAGTTGGAAGCTTGTATTCTTCCGGTTCGTGATGATAAATTGTCCGTTTCATCGTCTCTAAAAAAAAATGTTGGGCCGGGACCGGATGTTACGGGCTTACCATAGTCTCTTACTTTCACTTGCTGTCCGACTTTAAACGAATGCCATTTATGTGTTGTGTTTCACCTCATATCTTTGTTTTTCTTCGGCGCTGTATGTCTGTTCTCAGCTCAGGCGCACAATGTTCCAGGTACCTTCGTTCTTGCGGTGATATTTCTACCTCTCTCTTTGATTGTCTCCGGACACAGACATCCAAGAGAATCCATGGCTTCAACTAGTATGTAAGTTCAAATGGTTATTTTGCGTGAATGTGAGCATCGCAGTGCGGCATAAAAACAGTATGACTAGTAGTCCCTCTNACCTACCCACTTTACTCAGTGGAGCAGTCAGGATTCTCATATTTCGACCAGATACCCATCATTCTCCAGTTATCCGTAAATACAGGTGATGATCACCAATGTCAAAGCAAAACTTCCGATTACAAGCGAAGGTCTAATATTTCTACGACAACAATTGACAACATCACCAACTCTCAGGGAGATTAATCAAGGCACACAAACGGTCACAGAACTAACACCTTCATACACACACGTGTGTACAGTCTATCACAACTAAGGACTCATTTTGAACAGTATGTACAAGCTAAGGTGTGTTACCCGGACAGCAATGGAAAAACCGAGCTAGTGTACATAAAAAGATAAGAGATAAACGAAACCTACTCGGGCCAATTATGCGATACACAGTTCGTGGTCACAAGGCGGAGGTACCGGTCGTGGGACAAAAAAAAAGTACAAGTGGTAGATGAAAAATTGGCAAATTGATGTGTTCGAAAAGAATGGATCGTGAGTAAATGGAGTAAGTATCACTACGTAACAGCCATGGAATGACAAAAAATACATGAACAGTTTTAAGATGACAATTTAAACCCAAAACATAGCTGGGATCGGAGTGCGGTTGAAATGACAGAAAAAGCACTGGTAATTTAGTTTGGCCGGTAAAACCACGTAGGACCGAAACAGGCGTTACTGTTGTTTTCTTTACAAAAGAGAGTTCTAAATCTAAAATTCTAAATCACGTTTAAAAGCTACACATGCACAGATACTGTTGGATGGATCTTTGGATATAAAGTAGATATGGGGATCTTCTGTTAATCCAAAAGACTAAGACCACCTGACCAAGTGCTGTTTTAACAGAGCTAAACAAAAGGCCATACAAAACATAGGAAACTAAATCTAGCATCTACGACAGAGGAGGGTAAACACATGGATCATGGGGTAAGAAGTTCCAGGCACTTTGGGTCCGGCGGGACGGACTGATACGCTTGGTATTCATTGAAGCAGTCAATAAATTATAGAAAAAAGCGGCACAGTGCCATCGGTAGGAAAGATAGTCTAACGATTCCGGCACAACTAGATGGAAGGCAAATGTACGATGTCTATAAGAGGTAACCTACAAGTTGATGGGCGGTTTCTCAAACGTTCTCCAAAGTTTTAGTAAAAAGTTACAAACAAGCTGATGCTGACCAGTTGGTATTGCAACGGGAGGTGAACTGTTTAAACGAGGATACGCAGGAGCGGGTTTGCGATTGAAATCGGACATCTTCGTTGGTCCTTGAGAAAAACTAATCGGAGACTTCTGCAACTTATTTGGGGTGATTACGGTAACTTTTGTGCATCTTGTAGGTGGAGCCAAATTTCCCCATTCTGGAGCCGATGAAATGGAGGCGAAGGTGGAGCCACTCTCTGGAGAACGCGGTGGTGACTTCCGCAATAATGATTTTGCATACGCGTAACGTACAGGTGGAGCTGTTCCTTGAGAGGCAACACGATCGGTGTGGAAAGTTTTGAGGTATGTAGAGTTGATAGGTGGGCGCGTGTATGGGGGAAAAGATCTGTTGAACGAAAAAGGTTGCGTGGTGACAACCGATAAACGACTATTATTCGGATAATATTTTTTATTTACAGCAGGAGCTATACGAGTGGGGTGAGCCGTCAGTTCCGATTTATTCTGTTGCTTCTGCTTCCGTCTATGTTTTTTATTCATAACCAGAGTAAAGTCATCGTCTGGAGGATCGGATTCCTCATAGGCATGAGATGTAACAGCTCCACCAACAACTGGTGGGTCAACTAACGGCAACCGCGCTTTAGGGGTGTCAGCTCTGGCAGGTTGCACTTCCCCGTTGGTAACAATCTGAGTTGAATCAATCTGTTCGTCCGGTTTAGAGGAAACACAATCGGATAGATCTTCGCTGGACAATTTCGGGGAGTGCTTAATCTCCTGTTGTTTCTTGGTGTCATTAGGTTTTTGTTTCTGAGAAGAATCCACATGTGCTGATTGAGTTGACTTGGTTTTGGCTTGTTTGCGATGCGACCTTGTTTTACCGCGTGACGGAACGTCAGTATTGCTTCGATCTGAGGCACAGTTGGTATCAATATGTTTCACACCGTTTTTGGCAAGAGGACTGGGAGAAGAAAATGCAGCAACACTTCAGGTTGGATGAACCATTTGTCACGGGCTGAACTTGCCCAGAGTCATGCATTTCGTCTTCCATGTCAGCACTGTCACCAATAGGTTGTTCTGTATTTGCATTATTCACGTAGCACCCAATGGACTCCACATCACACCCATTTTCAACCTGTGAAAGAAACGAAGACCGTTAAGTTACAGGTAAAGGAAAAATCATCGCGATATTTGAAGCTTGCAGAAGATACCACATTTTTTTTAGAGAAAACACGAAGTTCAAACAAGTGAGTGATATCAAGAAAATATGGTTGGTTCAAACTATTCCATAAATCGGCCACATGTAGAGTATTGATGAGTAGGAGGGGATTTTGGTTGACAGAAGTTGAATATCACCCGCAAATGATTGAAGCATTCGCACTTCCACAGACAGTTTAGCTAGACCCTTTACTGAAAAGCGTTACAATGAAGTTTCGATCCCGTGTATTACTCACAGGTGAATGTGACTGAACGTTTGCACATGAAAATTCCATCGTTCCTAATACGAAGTCAACGGCGCAGTGGTCGACCTCATGAAAACGTGACCGGAGTTCAAACCTCGGCCGTGACGAGGGTATGAATTACAAACGAGCTCCAACAAGGGCGAAACCTGAGTACAGTTAGTGTTTTTGGAAGGGGCTAGCTGCAAAGTATGTGGGAATGCGGAAACTGCAAGTAATTGTGAGTGATACTGAAGTTACGTGCCGGGTAGTCAGATGTCTGTCAAAACCCCACACACGCACATTTGCGAATTACTGGATCACATTCAGTTGAAGAATGTCGTTTTACTTGTGGTACCTCAGGGGAACAGAAGCGCCATACGACCAACACGGTTTGCCGCGATTAACTCTGTCGAGGTATAGTAAATTATGTCACACGACAGCAAACGTTGCGGTGTAAAAGCATAAAACTTTCTCAAACTAGGAGGAGACATTCTATAGTGTTGAGATTCGAACGTGTGATATTCACCTTGAAGGTTGATTTCTTTTGGAGTTCAGAAAATGTAAGAAACTAACAAGCTTCCATACGACAAAGTATTTGTTATCACGCGACATAACTTTACACCGCATGTACTTTGGAGCATTGACGCTACGTAAAACTAGACAGCAGCGGGCATATTAACTGGGATTCACATTAGCAACCGAGCGATTGAGAGTTGGCTCCGATATCACCGTTACCTCAAGCTCAGTCAAACGGAAGGAGATCTTGGCAGACACAACCGAGCAGCACAGTGGCAAACAATATGATCACAATAATATAATTCCGGAAGCGAAACTCGATCAGAAAAGTATAGCGATAGTATGCAGTTCTAAGTTAACACAAGGATGGCATTTTTGAAGTTGCTCCACACAATCCACGGAAAACCAACCTTTCTACAATCTAACAGCCAAACGAAGATCTGGAAGCCTAACAAGCAATGTTTAGGCAATCATTGTAAACGGTAGCCGCCTGATAAACTAACACCATATAGAACAGGGGTAGGGCTATTGTTTCATTTGATATTCTTGTCTGGTTAACGGCCAGTTAGTGTTAAATGGAACAAACAAAACAGGCCACCGAAATTCAATTTCGTCCGGCACAAAAGTATTCACCAAACAATAAAAAGAAGTGGAACAGATTTAACCTAACAACGTTGCATCGGATCTCACTAAGTAACTGCGTGACTGATAAACAACCAGCTAATCAACCAGTTGTACATTCTCAAAGGAATTCACTGCCAAACGAATGGCTCTATAACACCCAAAATGACAAAGTTGCGAACGTACTACAGGAAGTCGCTAACCTCAGAAACGCCCCCAGAAAAAATTAAAGCCGATGAAACGAAGTCAATTAGCATAACGTACTCATTAACAACAGAAGGGTTAACCAAGCTCATTGCCAATATATTCGACAAGCAAGGGCATGGTGCATGTCATACACGCCAACGATGTCGTTTAACCCGTTCAGCGTGATCTGCACATCGTCTGGATACTGGATATCGATCAGCCTACTGAACGGCAAAAACTTCATTGCGAAATTTCCACACGTTCACTCCAGAACACAACCTATCACACGGCTGAAAGGAAAGGGGGAGATCGGACACACTTGCCGAGGGTACAGTGAGACAAAGAAGACTCGAACGAGATGTCCACTGATGTGCGTTTTGAACGGAGAGTGAGAATCCAAGGATTTCAACAAATGTACGTACTTCAATGAGGCTCCAATACGACGGAGGCAACCCCAGAGAACCAGTCAGGGAAACCGAGTCGAAAGCAGCTTTTGGATACGAAACTTCAGCAACCGCTGGCTGAGAAAAGGAGTTTCCTTGTTATAATGTCTGCCGCAGAGCGGAAGTATGACGGATACATCCGTGATCAGATAAGAACCTTGGCGGTTTTCGCATTTGCTTCCCTGTATTTCACAATCTACCGCATAATAAAAATAGTGGTGCCCTGAATACGACAATAACAGGACATACTTTTGGGGACGACTACTGAAAAACGTCAATCACGAGACACCAGTTTTGTCTCCCATACGGAATGGAGGGTCACCGGTTTAAATTAGAATACCTCAAAACAATCTTTGAAAAATTTACACAGAAAGGTCCCAACCCGTTTCAACAATCTAAGATCAAAAGCTCTCTGGGTTCCCGACGGAGGATCGTTGAAACGTCCGTGCCTCCGCACGCCAAACTCATCATCCACACAGCTTCAAGAAATGCCTCAGCCTAAGTGAATTGTTCTTCAAAGTTTTCAGCCCATCTGCCAAGTCGCCGCAACAGACTGTACATCTGCGAACCACTGATTTCACACGCAGTCTCACCAACCCGGTCGGTGCAACCCCATTTCGGAGAAAACAGCACACCAGTATTCCGCCTGTCTTTTTTCGACTGTTTAGTTCGCTCGGCAAATCTCTTCTAACGGTCTCCGAACAAACTCTTCGAGAGTTCGCGTTTCAATACACAACTGTTCTTGTCGTATTCGGAGTCTGCGGTATCAGTCGACGTTTGTTCACATGCTCGGTCGAATCGATAGAAAACCACCTCTGTCGTGGTCGCAGCGATCTGTCGAAACGAACCTCTTCACGGCAGGTTCACGCAACCGCTGCGACTTCTTCCCGGTGCGTGTTTCGAACACGTCACTGATATGACCTGGACAGTCTGATTGTGTGTGTGTTGACAAACATTTCATACAGTACAAACGACAGAAAGTAGCGCAACCTTTAGCCAACGGCGATGTAGTCAACTGGCACCCACGGCTAAGTTCTGCAGTGCGATCTCCATGTGACACATCGCCGTTTCTCGTGCTGCATTGAGCGAGTCGAATAGGCTTTGCACTATCTTAGGGCTCAGTGAGATCCAACCTCCAGCTCGATCACGAGATTTGTTCTCATCGTCACCAAAGGCCGTGAGAAAGACTTGCTGAGCTACAGCATTTTCTAAAGACGAATTCAGGTGAGTGATAACGCTAGAATGGTAAACGCGCGTTTCGGAAATACGACACATCCAGCTCGAGGTTAGCTTGCCGATCTATTTCCCGGAACGTACGAATGTTAAAAGAGCCAGCTATCACGGTTTGAAACAATGAAATTGGAAGCAAGGAGGAAGGTGGTGAACGTAAGTGGACTGATCCGTCGGAACGATGGAAACTCAGCAAGGACGGGCTGGTCCAGACAGAGTGCGCCTTGACTAAAATATTGGTTGTCTGATTTCCGATTGCTGCTACACGCAGTAGGTTCATTCAAATTCACATTAAGCTTCTATGAGATACTGAAAGTTCTCCTACCCTAGGACACGCAAGTAAGATTACGTAAGATGCACTGTGCATGGACATTTTGATCAATCTCATCGGTTGCGATAGACGGACTATGGTCAATAGCCATGCCCTAATTCAAATAAGTGTAGAATAAGAATGAGCCTACTTCTAGGCTATCCATTAACTTCGGCTTACTTCCGCGTGCGTCATTGCCAGATCAATATTGTCTGCATTACTAATTCCTTAATCGATCCGTTTAAAATTCGAATTACTTAACCCAACAACTCATTCAGACGTGACTAGTTCACTTCTGGTTCTGTGCTGTTCTCATCGCAGCCAACGACTAATTCTTATTTTACACTCATCTGAATTAATACATGCTTATTGATCATAGTTGGTGTATCGTAACTGATGAGATCGGTCGAAATATCTCCACAGAGTGCATCTTATGTAATCTCA